>APFE031158420.1:7086-34977 GCA_000404065.3 Pinus taeda | reverse complement strand
ACTTCCTGGAATTAGATGAATAGCATGATCATGATCATGAATAGGTGGGAGACCTTTGGGAGTCTCAAATACCTTGGAATGATTGTCCAAGACTTTTTCAAGATCTGGAGAAATAGATGATTTTGATTTGGAAACATCTAGCGAACATAATTTTTCAATTACACCTCTTTATTCTTTTTCTAGAAGCTTTGTCATACCGTTAGAGCTTATTATCTTTCTTGGTTTCCTTGCAATCCCCCTTAATTCAAATCCCTTTCCTTTCGCATAAAATTTCATGAAAACTTCTTGAAAATTAAAAGCTATTGTACCCATGGATTGTAGCCATTGGACTCCTAGTACAACATCAACCCCTCCCAATGGAATGGAAAGCATTGGGCTAGTCAATACATATTCTCCCATGGATATATTGATATTATGGCACTTTCCAGAGCAATTTATTGTTCCTCCATTTGCAACCATCACTTGATACTCTGGTGCTGGATATAGGAAGCAATTCAATTCTTTTGCTACCTTACAATTGATAAAATTGATGGGTTACTTCCTGAATCAATCAACACTATTACCTTTTTCTTCTTGATTTGTCCTTCTATATTAATGGTTTGAGGAGTGGTAATTCCAACAATTCCAGCCAATCCATTACAAGATATGGTCGGATTCATTTATTCTTTATCTAGGATTTGTTCTTGGAGTATATCCTCTTCCTTTGACCTTTATTGCTCCTTTTCTTCTTCCTCTTCAAAATCTATGTAAAATAATTTCTTCTCAACACACTTATGACCTTTAGTGTATTTGCTATCACAACTATAACAAAGCCCTTTTGCTCTTTTTTCTTCCAATAGTTGTGGTGTCAACCTTATAGGTTGTGGAAGACCAGGGGCAAAAACACTTCCATCTTTATAGTTGTGAGTGGTATGCTTCTTGGTTGCCATAATTTTGCTTTCCATTTTTCTTGCTAACCTGAATGCCTTCTCTAATGAATTAGGTTCCCAAAGGCAAACATCATGTTTGATATTATCCTTTAAAGTCCCTGTGAACTCATCAAACCTATGCTCCTTTAGAATATTTTCTACCCTTATTGTCAATTTTTGGAACTCCTCAATGTGCTCCATTATTGAACCCTTTTGTTTGAGACTTATCAATTGGCTAAAAAAAGTGTTGCTTTTTATATCCTCATAATGTGCTGTCAATTATTCGATAAAAATTGCCCAAGTGATAATTTGTTTATGAGAGCAAAGCCATTGATGCCATACAAACTGATTTGGTTCCAAATATAAAGTTACAATATGTACCTTTTGTGTGTTTTGCAAATTATTGAGATCGAAAAATTGCTCCATTTGTAATATCCATGTTGTAGGATCCTTGACATCAAACTTCCTCATATCAATTTTTGGAATATGGTTGGTCTTCGATACAACATTAGAGTCTATGAAATCATGATTAACATTTCTTTTGTTCGCATCATGAGTTTCCTTTGCTACCCTTTCACCATTAGTAAGTATTTCTTGTAGAAAATTTGTCAAATCTGTCTTCAAATCTATCTTCAAATCATAAATCTTAGCTTCCACACCATTCATCTTAGCTTCCACACCATTCATCTTAGCTTCCATGCCCTTTATCTTAGATTTCACGCCATTTGTCTTAGCTTCTATTAGCTTTTGTGAGAGTGAAATTTGTTGCACTTGGTCTTGTAATTTTGATATATCATGTAGTATTTCTTCCTCTTCTTCATGAGTCATGCTAGAGCTTTCATGTTGCTTACTAGGTTTTTGAATTTTCTTTCCTCAAGGCATCAGTTACTGATAATAATGATCTACTATGCCCTTTGAATTCCTTCAAACTAATTTTTCAAACCAAGATTAAACAAAAAATTTAAAAAATCTACACACCTTTTTTCATTTTGTAGGAGCTTGATATTGCCTTTGATGTATCTCTGTAATTTCAGATCATCCAATTTTGAAATTGTGACCTACAGTATCCCTCTATGTCCTCTTTCCAATGCCACTAGTCTGATCTCAATTCGATTCTCCAAGGAAGAGTTATGCCAAATCTCCCACAGTGACCTGATTATAGACTAGTTTAGTAGAGCAAACTTGTACGATGTGTCACGTCTCCCTATTTCAACCTTTGGCTCTAAAAAATATATACAAGAAACAAAATTCCATCCTCTTTCTGTACCTTCTTACAAAATTTCAATCCGATGCTCAGAGAGAAAGTTATGACGATTTTCCCCAAGTTACCTGTTTGGAATATAATTCAGGAGTCTGCAAAAAGACAAACTTCCTCAGATCATATCTCTGCAAATATAGCACGAAAAGTTATGAAATTCAAAAGCCAGGTTCAATGAAATTTTCTCTCAAATGGGTTTTTTTTTTCTCTTCTGAAACATCGTAGACAAAAAGTTATAGCGAAAATTCCACGATGACCTATTTGGAACAACAAAACCCTAGAATCCAAAAGCTCTGATACTAAAAGTTATGAAACCAGCTCACAAAAAGATAGAAAAGATAGATCAATGACTTAGAATTCAGCCTTTTTGAGGGGGAAACCTCCTTTACATGACACAAATGAATGATTCTTTGATGATTCAAATGACAAAACCTTCTTTCTATATATAGGAGTCTAAGGAGTCACAATATAACCCAGCCAGCCTAACAATAATAATATAAAGGCACAAAAATAAAAATAGAGGGATTCTATGGGGCACAATAATAACAATATGGGGACAATAGGGGCACAATAATATTAATAAGGGATAAAACTACAGTAGTAGGGGGGTAATCACTAGTATTATAGGGACCTAACACATTACTAATTTTAATTATTGAACATAAAAAGCCTTTACTTTGGAGGGAAAGGATATCCTTTTGAGTAAAATTTAAAGATATAACGAGAAAAGAACACTAAGGATGGTGTTGTCTTTAAGGGGGGAGTATGTAATATCCTTGGCCTAAGCTATTGTAAAAACTCTTGTAAAGTGAGCGTTATTGAATAATTAAATATTAGTAATTCTTATATTGATATTATAAGAAAAATGTTATTCTAATTCTTAATTACAAGAATATTACAATAATTAATTCTTAACTCTTATATTGAGAATAATTTATATTCTTCTATGTAAATAAATTGTGTTTTTCATGTTGGTATATTTTATGAGTTTCAGAAATAATGAGTTATAGTTTTAGAAAAGATATGGATAGGTTATATGTTGTACATAAATAAAAAACAAAACCACTTTCGAAAGCATGAGAGAATTATGGATGATTTAGTGAGTGATTTTAGAATTTAGAAACTATGACTTATGGATGGTTTCTGAAGTGATTTTAGGATTTTGGAAATACCTATTTATGAAAAACAACACGGGTGGGACTACCTACAAATCTACTCCAAAGAACAAAACTCGTGGTGATCCCAAGGAGGGACATGTAGCTGTGACCATTAATTCTCTCGTTTTCAAATTAAACTTAATGGCAGGGTTTTGGTATATGGCTTTAATGTGGTTTATGGTATTCCTCCCACCCTATGTACTCGCCTCGGGCTTGCAACCATGGGTTATCACTTTCACCAATGGTATTTGGAATTCATTTCTTCTTTGCTATGGTTTGGCTCTGTGGGTGTTCAATTCCTTCGCTTGGTTCTTGTGATGGTTGGTAAGTATCGTGCCTTGCTTGTCTCATATGGTGGTTTATTGTGCTTCAATTGTTCCCTGTGGTTTGCTGGTGATGTGCTTTTCCTTGCTTTCTATGGTGATTAACTTCTCTAGTTTTTGGAGGATTTCAGGTCATTTTCCACCCGCAAGTTTATTTGTCTCTTCATTTGGCTCAAACTTCGTTTCTGCTCTATTTTGTGGTGATTTGTATGTTTGATGTTGGGTTTGGTGATGGTTCAGCTCTGCAAACACAAGTTCCTGCCTAGCTACTGCAGAGGATGGCTCAGTGAACTTGCTCTTAGTTAATCCTCTCATTCCAATTGCAATTTCACCTTTTTTTTTTGACGTTCTAATGTTCTAGATCCTTGGTGAGTAGGCAGAACACGTTCATGGCACTTCTACTGGGAGAAACTATCTGTTGCGGATCTCGGCTCTCGTCCTTCCTCATGGAATCAGTCCTCCTCTAAGTAAAACCATCGCTCTTCTTTCTAGTTTGATGTTCATTGTGCTTTGGTATTGCAACCCTATCTAACTGATGCCCTATTCAATGGTGGTGCAGGTCCTTCCACGGGGATGTTTCTCCATGAATTCATCCTTGGGACTGTTCATGGGCTTAGGGAAAACCCAGGTACTAGGGTATTTCCATGGATGTAGTTGTTTCTTGCTTTCTTTGTTGCTTGCTCTATTTGTAATTGCTTTGTTGCTTGTTTTGTCTGTAATCGGTTACAACCCTTGGGGTTTCAATTATTCAATGTATGGATGTGGTTCCAGAGGTGTTTGTTCCCTCGCCGTTTGATTGGAGTTTAGTTTGTGAACTGTAATGTTTTTGGTTGTATGGGTTTCAGAACCCTCCATGATTATGAGGTTATAGATTTTGTACAATAAACTGTTAAATGGGAAATGAAAATGAAATGTATAGGAAATGCTTGAAGTGATAAATATAATTGTACCTGGTATTTTTGTCGAGGAAAAAGGAAAAAAATATATGTTGGTGTACCTTTGTTTAGTTCTCGGTTTGAGATGTTTCTTGGTACAAGATTCTTGTCGATGTTGTTCATATTCTTTAATAAGTTGTTTCGCTATCTTGCTTTCATTTCGATGCCTAAAACCTCTATGCACAAGGAAAAATAATAAAACTACTATACTTCCTTAATGATAGGTTTTAAAATTGTTTGTTTCTATAGAGATTCAAAATAGTTGTAAGTTACAATTTCTGAGCTCTCTCTCCTTTCTGGCTGGCAGCTCCTCAATGAGCTATGGGTTTTCCTTTTCAATGCATTATTAGCAGCTTCTTTACAGTTGAGGAACTGTTCCTTAGTTACTTTTCAGTTTTGTAATAGCTTTTTTAGACAAGTCCCTAACTAATCCTATCTTAATCTGCTTTCCTAATTTTAAAAACAAATAATGGCTGAGTGAGCCTTAATTTTAAATGAAACAAAATAAAATAAAAAATCAAAATGTTTTCCTCTCTGTCCAGTAAAATAAAATAAAATAAAATTATTTCCCAATTGTCATATTTTCACTCGGATGCTCTTGCATCAGGCTCTCGGGGTAAATAAAATTCATGGCTCCTGTCCATGAGCTCTTTAACAGAGTACCTGATGCTTTGAATTTGTCCAGCATCCAACCAAGAAATATCTTCAATAAGATGGCCCTTGCACTTGGCTAGGTACTGCAAGTATTCTTTTCTTCAAGTTTGTTTGGCCACCTGGGTTTTTAGGATCTGTTCAATCTTCAAAGGCTTTGCTGGGGGCATTTGTTTAATCCTTGAATCATTCTAATTCTGGGTGTCCCATGTTCATCTTTCCAAACTATCTTCTTCATCTGCCATAATGTAGGGGTACAGACCTTCCACATTGAAAATGGGTGAAATTCCAATAACTGGGGGTAATTGCAATTCATAAGAATTTGCAGAAAATTTCTGAAGAATCCTATAAGGGACCTTTTTTTTTTCCATTTCAACTTGTTGTATTCTCCTTTACGAAACCTCTGCTTATGTAGGTGTGCTAATACTACGTCTCCTACGTTGACTTGTACCTCCCACATTTTAAAATCTGCTTTCTCCTTATATCTTTGGCTACTGTCTTGTAATTTTAATTTCACCTGTTCATAAAGATTGTTGATTGCCTTTGCAAAATCTTCACCATCAGTACTCCTGCACTCCAACTGACCCAAATCTCATAAATCGTGTACTCAATGTGGGTGCATTCTATATAGGATATGGAAACGACTATTACCTGTACTTCAGTTCGGCGAATCGTTATAAGAAAATTCCACTTGTGCAAGCACGCGATCTCACTGTCAAGAATTTTCTCCAACCAAACTCATCAAGAAATTTTCCACACTTTTGTTCACCACTTTGGTTTGACCATCGTTCTGCGGATGATAAGATGAGCTGACATTTAGTTTGGTGTCTAATTTTTTCCATAACGTCTACCAAAAATGTCTTGTAAACTTAATGCCTTGGTTCGAAACAATAGACTTCGTCAAGCCATGTAATTTGACTATCTCTGTGAAGAACAAATGTGGTACATGTGTGGCATCACTGGTTTTCCTGCATGGAATGAAATGTTCCATTTTGGTGAAAAGATCCACCACCACCATGATGGAATTGAATCCCTGTGGTGTCTTCGATAGACCTATGGCAAAGTCTAAACTAACTGAGTCCCATGGTCTGTTCAAAATAGGTAAGGGTGTATACAACCATGTGTTCTCGCTGTGTCCCTTTGCAAGCCGACACACTTTGCATCTAGTGACAAACCACTGTACATCTCTGTGCATCTTCAACTAATATTAAAAGTGGCTCAACTGATCCAAGGTCTTGTCTATGCAAAAATGCCTAGCTAAACCTCCATTATGATTTTCCTGGATTAAGTTCTCTCTCATAGAACATTCCCGAATACACAACTGCCCTCCTTTGAATAGAAACCCTTCCTGCATATTATAGTCCAACCATTAACTGTTATCTCTCAACAATGGATTTTGGCAAGCTTCATAAGCTTCCTTAAAATCTGCATCTACCTCATACAAGCCCTTAAGATGTTTGAATCCTAATACTTTTATCGTACTTTCCTGTAGGATCAAACTCCTCCTACTTAATGCATCTACCACACTGTTGGCTTGATCACTGATGTGTTTCAACACAAATGTAAAACTCTGCAGGTACTCCACCCACTTTGCATGTTTATGATTCAGCTTATGCTACAACATAATATACTGTAGCACAAAATTGTCTGAAGATAAGAAAAAATCATTGGCCAATAGATAATGTCTCCAATGCTTTAGTGCTTGAACCACTACATACAATTTCTTGTCATAAGACGTGTACTTCTGCCTACTTTCATTTAGTTTCTTGCTGAAATAGGATACTGGCTTGTCCTCTTGGCTGAGTATTTCACTAATGGTTGTTTCACTGGCATCACAACAAACTTGAAAAAGTTTGTTAAAGTCTGGTAATCTCAAAATCGGTTTTTCAGTGATTTTTCTTTTGAGTAGTTGAAAACTCTTCTCTACTGTTTCTGTCCAATGGAAAGGATGATTTACCTTCTTAATGGTGTCCACCATGGGTGCACAAATCCCACTGAAAGTTTCAATAAATTTCTGATAAAAACTCGTGAATCCATGAAAACTCCGTACCTCAAACAAACTTTTGGGAGATGGCTAGCTAACTATAGCTGCAACATTTTCTGGATCCATTTTTAGTTCATTCTTAGAAATCACAAATCCCAAATAAATTAACTCTTTCTTGAAAAGAGAACATTTCTTCAAATTTATCAGTAATTTATTTTGCTGCAATTTTTCGAATACATATCTGACGTGTCAAAAATGGTCTTCCTTCATCTTGATGAATATAAGTATATCATCCAGATATACAATCACAAATTTACCAATGAATTCTTTTAGTATCTTTTTCATCAACCACATGAACATGCTGGGGATATTGCTCAATCCAAATGGCATAAATAGCCATTCGTACAAGCCTTCATTAGTCTTGAGAATTGTCCTCCACTCGTCACCTTATCGAATTTTGATTTGATGGTAGATTCTTTTCAGGTCTATCCTTGAAAAGTACGCTTCTCCATTCAAACAATCCATCATATCATCCATCGAAGGTAAAGGAAACCTATACTTGATAGTTTTTTTTTTAATGGCTTGGGAATCAGTGCACATTTGCCACTCACCTCCTTTCTTGGGAGCTAAAATAGTTGGAATTGCACAAGGGCTTAAAATCTCCCGAATCAATCCTTTATCCAACAACTCCTGCACCTGTTTCTAGATTTTTTCATTACCCTTTGGACTCATCCAGTAAGAAACCATGTTTGGTAATCTAGCTCCTGGAATAAAATCAATATGGTGACTAATGCTTCGCTTCGGTGATAGTTTCTCTGGTAGATTGTCTACCAGAATATCACTAAATTCCTGCAGGATGTACTCTATTTCTTTAGGTAAGTTAGTGGGTTCAGTATGGATCAATACTAGTTTTTGCCTTCACACAACTGCATATTTTCCCTCACCATCTTCCATCTGTAGCATAAACTCTTTTCCACCTAACAGTAATGCTTTTTTCCGACTGGTTTCTACAGTATCCTCTTCCTTCATGGGCACTAGCGTATTCTTTATCCCATCTTTAACAAGCTTGTAACAATTTTTTCCTCATCATGGATGGCCTTCCTATCATACTGCCATGGTCTACCCAGTAGAATATGGCACACATCCATAGGCATGATATCGCAAGTCACCTTGTCCTTGCAGTTGCCAATATGAAACTCTACTTCACATTACGCATCGACCAATAGTTGGTGACCTTTTTGCAACCAAGACACCTTATATGGAGTTGGGTGCTTCAACTTCTTCAAACCCAATTTCCCCACCATTTCATTAGCTACCAGATTATCAGTACTTCCACTATCTATGATTAATTTGCAGCATTTCCCATGCGACTTGCACATAGTCTGGAGCAATGCTTTCGTCTATGTCGAATTAGCTACTTCCTTAGTTGGTTTCCTTAATACCTTGTTCAACACCAAGGCTTACATGGTTCCTATTATATTTTCCACCTCCTGTGGTGGTGCCTCTGCTTCATCGAGCTAAGTGACATATGCTCCCCTCTGCCTAGTTTGTTCATTTTCAAGACATTCAAAGGACCTATCTCCCCACCTGTGACACTTGTAACACTGATAGGCATTTCCTTTGCCTCTTCCATTACCTTTTCCTCACTGGTATGACCTTCCTCTTCTGGTGTTACCTTCCCTTTCAGTCTATCCCAAAGTCTTCGGACTACTGCCCTATTCATTGTTGTTGGAAGTCTTACCTCTGGTAGAACCACATCCTCTTCTAGAATTTTGTTTCCTAGCAATCTTTTCCTCTGCCTTCAAAGCACTCTGATAAGCTTCCTCTATGGTTTTAGGCGAAAGAATACTAATTTTGTTTAGGATCTCCATCCGTAGACCATTTACAAACCTCGTTGTTTTCTCAAGGGTATCTTCAAGACAACCAACTCTGAGGTTAACTTTATAAAATTCTTCAGTATATTCCTTTACGGTCATCATTCTCTGCCTCAAGTTCTGTAATTGTTTATAAAGGGAAATTTGATAATATTTAGGTAGAAACTTGCTCTTAATTCTAGCAACCATCCTATCCCATTTTTTAATAAATGGTTTTTTTAATCTCCTCCTTTCTACTTGTACACTGCCCCACCATATTGTTACATGTCCCTTCAACTTGGTGGTAGCAAACCTAATCCTCTTGTCTTCACTGATTTCTTCATACTCAAAATATGTATCTAGTTCACTTATCCAGTCTAACAATGCCTCTGTGGACAAATTGCCATCATAATTAGAGAGCTCCAGTCTTGGCTTGCTGCTAGCCAAAAAAACTGACCTCAATAGTTTAATCTTTGGTCCTTCATCATCTGACCCATTCGTCGTGGCTATGTTTTCTTCCTCATTGTCATCCCCACCTTCCGGATCTCTACACTTTCCTGCTTCCACTGCTGCCAAAAGTGTAGTTAAATTCCTAATTTTCTCTCTTAACACTTCATCTGTTACTCTTCTCATGGCTCTTTTTCAACTCCTTCTTCCTACCTCCATCTTTACTGAGAGAAAGGAGCAACTTGCTCTGATACCAAAAATTGGTGGCGATCCCGAGGAGGGACATGTAGTTGTGACCTTTTAGCTCTTTCACTTTCGAATTAAAGTTAGTGGCAAGGTTTTGGTATATGGATTTAATGTGGTTTATGGTATTCTGCTTGCACTTTGTACTAGCCTCAAGCTTGCAACCATGGGTTATCACTTTCACTAAGGGTATTCAGAATTTATTTATTCTTTGCTATGGTTTGGCTCTGTGGGTGCTTGGTGCTTTCGCTTGGTTCTTACGATGGTTGGGAAGTATCATGCCTTGCTTGTCCAATATGGTGGTTTGTTGTGCTTCGCTTGTTCCCTTTGGTTTGTTGGTGTTGTGCCTCTGGTCGCTCTCTATGGTGATTCACTTCTTTGGTTTTTGGAGGGTGTTAGGTAATTTTCCACCCGCAAGTCTATTTCTCTTTGTCATTTGGCTCAAGCTTCGTTTCTACTTTTTTTTGTGGTGATTTGTATGTTTGATGTTTGGTCTAGTGTTGGTTTGGCTCTACAAACACAGGGTCCTACCTAGCTACTGCACAAGACAGCTTGATAAACTTGCTCTCAGATAATCCTCTTGTTTCAATTACAATTTCACCTTTCTTTTTTGAGGTTCTAACGTTCTGGCTCCTTCATGAGCAGGCATAACACCTTCATGACACTTATGCTGGGAGAAACCCTCTGTTGTGTGTCTCGGCTCTTGTCCTCTATCGTGGAATCAGTCCTTCTCCAAGTAAAACCCTCACTCCTCTTTCTGGTTTGTTGTTCACTATGTTTTGGTATCGCGGCCCTATCTAACCACTTCCCTATTCTATGCTAGATGTAGGTCCTTCCACGAGGATGTTGCTCCACGGCTTCATCCTTGGGACAGTTCGCGGGCTTAAGGAAAACCCGGGTAGGGGCTTTCCATGGCTATTATTGTTTCTTGATTGCTTTGTTGCTTGCTCTGTCTGTAATTTCTTTGTTGCATATTCTCTCTGTAATCAGTTACAACCCTTGGGGTTTCGATTCCTCCATGTATGGATGTGGTTCCATAGGTGTTCATGCCATACTTATTTTATTGGTGTTTAGTTTGTGAACTGTAATGTTTTTTTTTATATGGTTTTTGGAACCCTCCACGATTCGAGGGTTATAGATTTTGTATAGTGAACTGTTAAATGGGAAATGAAAATGAGATGTACAAGAAATGCTTGAAGTGTTGAGTATAATGATACCTAGTTTTTTTGTTGAGGAAAAATGAAAAAAATATATGTTGGTGTACCTCTGTTTGGTTCTTGGTTTGAGATGCTTCTTCTGACAAGATTCTTGTTGATGTTGTTGAGATTATTTAATAAATTGTTTCACTGTCTTGCTTTCATTTCGATGCCTAAAACATCTATGCACAAGGAGAAATAATAAAACTACTCTACTTCCTTAATGACACATTTTAGAATTGTTTGTTTCTATAGAGATTCAAAATAGTTCTAAGTTACAATTTTTGAGCTCTCTCTCCTTTCTAGATGGCAACCCCTCAATGAGCTAAAGATTTTCATTTTCAATGCATTATTAGTAGTTTCTTTACAGTTAAGGAATTGTTCCTTAGTTACTTTTCATTTGTCTAACAACTTCTTTAAACAAGTCCCTAACTAATCCTATCTTGATATACTTGCCTAATTTAGAAACAAACAATGGCTAAGTAAGCCTGAATTTTAAATGAAATAAAATAAAACGGAAGCTCAAAATGTTTTCCTCTCTGTCCAGTAAAATAAAATAAAATAAAAAAAAATTCCAGCTGTTGTCGTTTCACTCAGATGCTCCTGCATCAAAAACTATACAAGCTAGAGTTGGTGATGGGACTTTCTTTCTTATTTCTTGTATCCTTGTACACTATGGGATATGGGTGATTTATGTAATTCTTTTAAGATTTATAAAAGCTATTGCATTTCTTAATTCTACTTATTGTAAGCTAATGGAATGAGAACTAATGGAAAAATATGCCAAATACATGTAGAAGTAGGCCAAGATAGAGGAATGAGTGTTTTCTGTATAAGTATGTGTACAATGCTTTTTTAATGAAAGTGGATCCTATGGGGAATGGAGTGCAAGGTTGTTTCATTTCTTACGGGGTCATTGTTGGCTATAATAGTGTGGTAGGAATTATCAATTCAGCATAAAATAATTCATAAGGAGGCTTGTTGTGTTGAAATATTCCAAGAATTTAAAAGATAAATTATCTATGCATCAACTTGTTAAAAGAATTTGCATATGTATGAGATCAATATATATTATATATTTCTATGGGAAAAGAAATTGCATATGCATGAGATTAGTATATATATTATTCTAGATCTCTTTTAGAAAATAGATATATATGTTTTCATGTAAGAAAAATAACTACAATGCAAAGAATTATATAATTGCATTGAAACATAGCTGACACACGTCTAAAAGTTTGATTTCTTGAAAATGATTTGCATGAGTTATTGAAACATATGGTAAAAATATGCCTTTGTATCTCCCAAACCCTGATAGTTGTGTAAAAATGGAATGTGGTTTTTATAAATGAGCCCGTTCTCGAAAAAATCCTCTTTTATATTTGGAAAATTGATTTTCATCGTCTTAGAAACTGCACCCAAATTTGATCGTTAAAACATGAAAATTTTAATATTTAAATATGGAAAAATGGTTTGTAAAGATTCATTAGAATCTTCCAAACCATGAAACCTATGTAAAAAATACAATGGGATTTTTAAATAAACGCATTCCAATTATAAACCTGTTTTTTCAAAAAATTGTTTCCATAGAAACTGCACGAAACATTGACAACCAAAATAAGAAATTATTTAATATTTGAATCTTGAAGAATGCATTCCAAAGATTCATTACAGCTTGCAAACCATGAAACCTATGTAAAAAGTAAGAGATAATCTTTTAAATGAACCCATTTCCAGGTGTTTAGAAAGTGCACACAAAGTTAATGACTAAAATAGTAAAACAAAGTGCTCCGATTTGATTCATGAGTGTGATAAGAATAGTTGTTTATGTACATATAGAGATAGCTAATGTGTTAGCAGTATTGGAAAAGAATGTGCTATTTTTTCTTAGTTATTTATATTGATGTTGAGTGAAAATAATAGTTCATTATTATAGAGTTTGTGGAAAGAAGTATACATAGCTTTGCATGCATAAGAACTTTGTCCATGGTGTTAGATTCTTTTTATGTATTTTCATGCACCAAAAGTAATAGGCGAGTGGGCTAGTTCTATTGATATTGTTTACGTAATTGCATGCAGAGATACAACTATTATGTTTTGATGTTTATGGAAATGAGATAATTTAATTACTTGGATGAAAAAAAACTAGTAAGTTTGATATTTTTTGAAAATAAATAAGTTATTCACATCCTTACATGATTTGATGGTTATATTATCAATAATGTGATTAAATATCTAAGTGAAGATAATCATGGATTTGATGCAAGAGTATATCATCAAATTTTAAGTTAATATGCTACAACAATGACATTGAATGGTTGTGTAACTCAATATTCTTTTACTAATGATTACTCTATGTAATGATGATAGTTTATCTAATGATCATTGAAGGAATATGGAAAGTAATTTAGAAAGTTACAAATTTGTAAATGTTGAAAAAAAATTGCTAACTCCATACATTTTACTGTGGGGTTATTGAGGGATGTTACAAGTGGTATCACAGAAAAGGGTTGCAACAGTGGCACCTTTTGGGAATCATTAAGCGAAAAATAAGTAGAGGTATGAGGCGAGTGGGCATAATCTCATGTATGATTCTAACTGAATTTACAGTAGACTACATTTGACATCAGATGTATCACGCATGATTAATGAATTCTTTGAATAATAGTAAGTGATAATTTTTCCTTAAAAATCGCGCTCCTGACATTTGAATATTGATGTAGATAAAATATAGTAAAATCTTTATTGCATTTAGGAACAAACTGAACACTCATTGGTGATAGTGAAGAGTAAATACCAACCCTTTATATGCATACTCTTATAAGGATGTTAATAGTGCCTTTAAAGGTAAATAATTAATTTACAATGCCCTACATATAAGAAATAAATGCGTATAGTGATTATGTGTGAAACAAATGAATACAGAAAGGTGAGGTTTATCCTTGAAGAGAAAAATAGAAGGTTAAACAACATTGAAATAACCCCTATGGATGTTAAAAATGAAACATGAGTCAAGTGGTAAAACTTTACTATAATGGTAATTTATGATTGATTTCAGTCATGATTGAATATAAATGGTTGGTAGCATTGATTAATTAGTATTGTGTCACTAACTTGTATGCATGAATCAGGTTTGATTAAAGCTTATTGCAAGTTGTAAATAAGTGATTGTGATAGATTACTTCATATTGTTGGTTTATTGGAAACATTACACTATGGGATTAGAAATGTTTTGATTGTTAACATAATTGTTATTGAGAGTTACACATTGATGATAAATTAGTGTCTTTAAATGATTAAAGTTATATTTAAGATTTTAATCACACGCAAGAAAATTACAATGACTGCACAAGTGAATATTGGTTTAACCATGCATGACTATTATTGCAAGCTCTTGAAGATGACAAAGAATTTGGATCATGATACTCTAGTGTTGTTAAAGTGACCTATTTGATTTTTCTACTAACTTAATGTTAGAGCTAGTAGTAATACCACGATGTTTATTACCTTGTTTGTTTAAACCTTACAACTTTACAAATTGATGATTCTAGTATGATGTTAGCTGGTTTGCATCTTATATTTAACAAATATGCTAGTTACATATTTTTGAAATCTTGGTTATACTCATATACATAAATGAAATGACATGATGCATGAGTTAGAAACAATGGGAATGACAATGATTAAGGTATTGTTCCCTTAACTTTTGTTTGGAATTTTTTTTTTTTATGGAAACTTTGTTTTAACATTTGAAGGATGTATCCTTACTTGTTATATTAGTTTCAATGTATAGAAGAATGTTATAAGATATTGTTACAGAATGTTATTATAGAATGTTTCTTATGGAAATAAATAGGACGAATACCTCTTTACATGCTGGGATATTGAAAACATAGATGCATGAGAAAGTGAAATGCATCTTGAATGTATTTAAAAAAAAATGTGCATAATAGTATTTTTTTAGAAGGTATGGTGTTATTAAGTAACCATTTTCACTAATATTTATGATGTGATTAAGCAGGGGTGGCTTAATGGCAACATAAGAACCTGTTAAAGGTAAAATGTTGCAATATGAATTGCAAGTACAAAGTGAGAAAGTATAATGTTATGGTATATAAGATATGTTATTTTTTTTTGAAGTGCAATATTGTTATTATGGAATTTGGAATGTATACACATGTATGACGTGATGATTTCCTTTTCAACATACTTTTTATAGATTGTGGGAGCCATGTTGAGGGTCAAGTATGGATGCAATGGCGCACATAAATATCCCTTTGTTTAATAATGATATGAAAATGGTAGTTAATGTAAATTACAATGGATTTTTGGACAATGAATAATTTTTAGACATGGACTACTTTTGGACTAGATGGCTATGGAATCCATGTTTAAACTTTTGTGAATGATGTAATTAATTAATTATTATTAATAAATAAAAAATTTGAGAAAATAATTAAGAAGGAGCACTAGAATTAGAAGGTTTCTTGCTAATTTGGAAGAAACTATTGGTGGTTAAGTATAAGATGAACATTCCCTAAAAATATCGTAAAAATCCCTAGGAGAAAATACTTAGAAATAAATGGATTTAATATGATGGGAGAGAAATATCATATTAAATAACTTAGTTGGAGAAACATACTAAGTCTAGGTGGAATAAAGTGTTGTGGGCGAAAAAGGCATGTGTTAGAGAAAAAAGGAAAGAACCTTTTTAAAATAAAAATGAAAGGCCTAGGCAAAAGGGTTGGCAGAGCCAAAATCGGGACACTATTAAAATCTCCTAGGAAGGAAACCTATAAAAGAAACCACCAAGCAATCATTCACATTGGTGATTCCAGTGGCATGTAAATCTTAGCTCAAATGGAACTTGTTGAGGTAGTTCTTGGTCAGGAGGAACATGCTCGTCTCCTAAGTACTTTCCCTGATCTAGTTCTTAGAGTAGAACAAGTTAATTAACCAGATAAATGGCATGTTAAAGATGAATTTTCTATATAATTGTTTAAGAATTTTATGTACATATTGAAAATAAAGGATCCTAGTGCTCAGAAAGGAATTACTGGAATTGTAAGTTCCTCTATTATATTGCCAATATTATGAATGTCTTTAGCACGAGCTAAGACAACTTGCACTTGATCAATTTATTGATCATTTTGATGATTAAATAGCTAGATGCTCTCCATGTACCTGCAAAATTATTGTGTAGATGTATTTAGCAAGGCATAAGACTTGGTGTAATGATTTATCACTCTTATTATTAGAGATTCATGTGCTCTCTAGGTACTTATAGAAGTATTGTGATTAAAATATCGCTTTACATTTCATAGTTGATTAATAGTTAAAAGTATTGCATTTGATTGAAAATGTTATGATAATGTGATTGAATTTGTTGATAAGGCATTAAAGGGTGTTTGCCATGGAGGTTGTGGAACCACCTATAGCTAAAATAATTTGCATATATTGACCATTAATTCCAAGAGTAGTTGGTAAGTAACATAAGTTGGTATACATATTTTTTTTTCATCCAAAAAAAATTAATAATGGCTGAGTGAATACAAGTAGAAATTATGTATTTTTGTAGTTTTAAATGATTATGATTATTGATGAACATTACTAATTTTAATTATCGAACATAAAAATCCTTCATTTTGAAGGGAAAGGATCTCCTTTTAAGTAAAAGTTAAATATCTAACGAGAGACTAACATTGAGGACAATGTTCTCTTTAAGGGGGGAGCATGTAATGTCCCTGGCCTAAGTTACTATAAAAACTCTTGTAAAATGACTATCGTTGAATAACTAAATATTAGTTATATCTTATATTGATATTATAAGAAGATTGTTTTTCTAATTCTTAATTTCAAGAATATTACAAGAATTAATTCTTAATTCTTATATTGAGAATAATTTATATTCCTCTATGTAAATAAATTGTATTTTCCAATTTGGTATATTTTATGAGTTTTAGAAATAATGTGTCATAGTTTTATAAGCTATGGATAATAGTTTACATAAGCTATGGATAATAGTTTTATAAGCTATGGCTAATTTTTCAAAGTTTTAAAAGCTATGGATAACTATATTTTGTACATAAATGAAAATAAAAATCCACTTTGAAAAGCATGATGTATTTAAGGATGATTTATTGAGTGATTTTAGAATTTAGAAACTATTATTTATGGATGGTTTATCGGGTGGTTTTAGGATTTTGGAAAAATATGATTTATGGAAAACAACATAGCTGGGACTACTTGCAAATCTATTCCAAATACCAAAACTCTAGAGGCCAAAGTTGGTGATGGTACTTGCTTTCTTATTGTTTTTATCTTCATACACTACATGTCATGGGTGATTTATGGAATGATTTTAGGATTTAGAAAATCTATTTCATTTATTAATTCTACTTATTGTAAGCCTATAGAATGAGAACTAATGGAAAAATATGCCAAATACATGTTGAAGTAGGCTAAGATAGAGGAATGAGTGTCTTTTAAATAAGTATGTGTACACAATTTGTTGAATGGAAATGGATTATATGGAGAACTCAACGCAATATCGTTTCACCTTACCATGTCATTGTTGGATATAATAGTGTGGTAGGAATTATCACTTTTTCATAGAATACTGCATTAGGAGTCTCATTGGGCTGAAGGGTTCCAAGAATTTAAAAGATAAGTTATCTTTGCATCAAATTCATAAAAGAATTTTCATGTGTTTGAGATCAATATCTATTATATTAGATTTATCTGGGAAACGAAATTACATATGCATGAGATTAGTATTTATTATGCTACATTTCTTTTAGAAAATAAATATATGTTTGCATTGAAAAATAGTTGAAACACATCTAGAGGTTCGATTTCTTGAAAATGATTTTCATGAGCTATTGAAAAACACGGTTCAAATATCCCTTTTATCTCCCAAACCATGATATTTGTGTAAACATTGAAAGTGGCCTTTATAAATGAGCTCGTTCTTCAAAAAATCCTATTTTATATTTGGAAAATTCTTTTTCAACTTCTTAAAAACTACACCCAAATTTGATGACTAAAATAGGAAATTATTTAATATTTAAATATGGGAAAATGGGTTGTAAATATTCATTCAAATCTTCCAAACCATGACACCTATGTGAAAAATTCTAGAGGACTTTTAAATAAACTTGTTCCAAATATTAACCTCCATTTTTTTCAAAAAATTGTTTTCTGATCTTAAGAAAGTATGCGACAAGTTGACGAGTAAAATAAGAAATTATTTAATATTTAAATCTTGAAAAATGGGTTGCAAATATTCATTCAATTCTTCCAAACCATTACACCTGTGTAAAAAATAAGAGATGGTTTCTTAAAAGAACACATTTGCAGGTGCTTGGAAAGTGCACCCAAAATTAATGACTAAAATAGTAAAAGAAAGAGCTCCCATTTGATTTGTCAGCATGATAAGAATAGTTGTTTATGTACATATAGAGATAGATAATGTGTCTGTGTTCTTGGAAAACAATGTGCTGTTTTTTCTTAGTGGAAAGAATAAGTCATTATGACAGATTTTTTGGAAAGAAAGATACATAGATTTTCGTGCATAAGGACACTGCCTATGGTGTTAGCTTCCTTTTATGTACTTGCATGAACCAAAAGTAATAGCTAAGGGGGATAATTCAATTGATATTGTTTATGTAATTGCATGCATAGATATAACTATTATGTTTAGATATTTTTGGAAATGAAATACTTTAATTCCGTGGATGAAATAAAAAAATTGGTAAGTTTGATTTTTCTTGAAAATAAATAAGTCATTCACATCCACAAAAATAGAACAACTATGTTGATATTTCTTGAAAAAAATAATTTATTTCATTTAAAACATTCTTGTGGATATTCTCATGATGCATGTGCATTAAATTTTTGAAGAGAAACATTGGAACCTTAACAAGAATATGTACTTATGTGCATAGGAATATTTGTACTATATATGATCTCTTGGAAATCAATATGTGATTTTACATGGATGGGAAGTTAGAGTCGTGCAGAAAGAGATAATTAAATTTTTTGAGAAATATTTCACATAAAACCTTTGCATAAAAGGAAATTGCTTTTGTTATTTGAGAATGATATGTTATTCATGCTATTCATTGAGGAAATATTGTAAATTTTGTTCATGTGTGAAATGATAGCAGTTTTTTTTGTATTGCATGCACAATAGCCAATGAGTTAGCTAATGCCTGGAAAAAGAATAATTAGTGTGTTATATTACTTCGGAAACAAATATATATATTTGTATGAAAGGATGTATTTGTTGTATTAAAAGTCTTAAAAAAAGAGAGGAGTAAAACATGTCCTTGTATGCATTATTGAATTAGATTCTTGGAGACAAAAATTTGTATTCACATGATTTATTACATTAAGATTCCTTTTGGTAGATTTTTTAGAGAAAAATATGTGCTTGCATGCATGGAAAATTATAGTTTTGGTATTAGATTTCTAGAGAAGGGAAAGTTGCAATCGCATAATATTGATTGTGTAAGTATTCTTTTCGGAAAATTAATATTCATTTGCATGAATAAAGGGATTATCTACGCTAATTTCTTCATTTAGGGAGAAGATTATGTATAGTTATTGAGCTACCTAATTTTTTAAGACGAAAATATTTTCTTGCATCCATGAAATAATGGATGTTATGCATTTGATCCATTTGTAAAAGAAAACATAATAATAGAAACAAAGAAAATTGCTTATTGGGCTAGTTCTCTTAAAATATTGTTATGTATTTGCATGCAGAAGAACAATATCTAGTAATTTTAGCTTTCCTTTGGAAAGAATATGAAAGCTCATGCAAAATTATGTTAGAATTTTGTTGGAAAGATGAAGCTTCATAGTGATATGATTGTTATTAGTGCATGTGAAATGGTGTTAAAGAAGGCATTTCATGAAAATATGTTTATGTTTTATGTATGCACGGGAATAGATGTTGAAGTGTCAGTAAAAAATAATGATTATTGGTTGATTAATATTTTATATAATTGTGATATCAAAGTGTGTTAACGAAAATAATGCCAAGAAAGGATGATGATGTTGGGTCCCTATATTGCTAGTGTAGCCTCTTATTTTTATTAGCGCAACCCACTTATTGTATTTTTGTTCCGATGTAGTCCCCATATGGTTATTATTGTGCCCCATAAATGCCACTATTGTTATTTTTGTTCCCTTACAATATTATTGTTATGTCGGCTCTAATGATATTGTAACCGCTTAGACTCTTATATATAGAAATTAGGTCTTGTGATATGTATCATCCAAAAATTGTTCATTTGTGTAAGATAAAGGAGGCTTCCCCCTCAAAGAGGCTCATTTTGAAGTTGTTGATATATCTCTTCTTCTATTTTGTGAGTTGGTTTCATAACATTTGGTATCTTAGCTTTGGATTCTAGGGTTTCACTGCTTCAAAGAGGCCATCATGGAATTTTCGCTATAAAGATTTTCCTATGATGTTTCAGAAGCTGAAATTAAAACCCATTTTGTATGAAATCTCTATCAATGTCATGTCCTAATTTCATATCATGTCTCGCTATATTTTTGGAGATATGAGCTGAAGAAGTTAGGGTTTTACAAGCTCCAGAATTTCATCTCAAATAGGTCATCTTTTAATTTTCACTATACGTTTTTTATACAAAGCTTCTGAAGTTGAAATTAAAACCCGTTCGAGATGAAATTGAGATGCACCTAGTGTACGAATTACAGAAATTGGTTCACTATATTTTCGGAGATATGATCTAGGGAATTTAGGGTTTTTGCAGGCTCCCAAATTCCATCTCAAACAGGGGACCTTGGGAAAGTCATCATAACTTTCTCTCTGAGCATCAGATTTAGATTTAGTAAAAGTGATAGAAAGAGGATAGACTGTAGTTTTTTGGGTATCTTTTGTAGGGCAAAAGGATGAAAGTGGCACTTCATACAAGTTCCCTCTATAGAATGAGTCTATAATTAAGTCATCCTACAAAATTGGGAATAACTCTTTGTTGAAGAATTCAATCTCGATCAAACCTATGGGGTTGGAAAGAGGACTCATATTGCTACCACAATACACAATTTCATAACTTTGAGATCCAAAATTACATAGCTACATTTGTTTCAAGATCTATCTCCTAAAAGCAAGAAAAAGAGATATGAGGAAGTTTGATTGCAAGGATCTCGTAACTTGGATACTACAAGTGAAGCAATATTTTGATACACATGATGTGCAACTATTACAAAAAGTATGTATTGCATATTTATATTTAGAACCGAATTAGTTTGTATGGTATAGAGGATTTTGTTCTCATAACCCACTTGTCACCTAGTAAATTTTCACAGAGGAAATGATAGCACATTATGAGGATACAAAGAGAAACACGTTCTTTATCCAATTGATAAATATCAAACAAAAAGGTTCAATGGAAGAGAACATTGAGAACTTCCAAAAATTGAATATAACGGTAAATGATATTTTAGAGATGAGGATTGATGTCTTCATAGGTAATTTAAAGGATAACATCTAGCATGAGGTTTTCCTTTGGGAACTTCATTCATTGGAGAATGCATCCAGGTTGGCAAGAAAAACTGAAAGAAAAAGTATGGCAACAAGGAAGCCTACCACTCATAACTATAAATATCGAAGTGATGTTTCTCCTAGCCTTCCATAAGCTACAAGGCTTACACCACAACAATTGGAAGAAAAAAAAGAAAAAGGGCTTTGTTACAGTTCTTATAGAAAATACACTAAAGATCAAAAGTGTGTTGAGAAGAAATTAATTTACATATATGTGGAAGAGGAGTAATAAAAGGAACATGAAATGTCAAAACAAGAGGGTATCCACTAGGAACCAGCCCTAGAGAAAGAAGAAATGAGCATGACCATATATTGTAATGCATTGAGAGGAATTAACACTCCTCAAACTCTCAAGATATAAGGACATATCAAAAATAAAGAGGTAATAGTGTTGATTGATTCAGGTAGTATCCATAATTTTATTTATTGTAAAATAACCAAGGAATTGAATTGCTTCCTATATCCAACACCAGAGTGTCAAGGAATGGTTGCAAATGGAGGAACCATGCATTTTTATGGAAAGTTCCATAATATCAAGCTATCCATGGGATAATATGAATTGAATAGTCCAATGGTTTCCACTCTAAAGGCTAGTGGTGATGTTGTAATAGGAGTCCAATGGTTACAATATTTGGATAGCTTTTAATTTTGAAGAACTTTTCTTAAATTTTTTTTTGGAAGGAAAGGCAGTTGAATTAAGGGCCATCGCAAGGAAACTAGGTAAGATAATTAGCTCTAATGGCATGACAAGGCTTCTAAAGAAAGAACAACGGTGCATAATATGTTCTCTACATGTTCAAACATCGAAATCATCTATTTCTCTAGATCTCCAAAAAGTCTTGGAAAATCATTCTAAGGTTGAAGTAGTGGAAGATCACATCGAGCATCAACAACAGGTTTGCGAAATCTTAAAGGATAACTTTACTTTGGCGTAGAATCAAATGAAACAATAGGTAAGTCAACATCACAACAAAATAAATTTTGATCTAGGTGACTGGGCATTTTTACGGCTACAATGGTATGAACAAATGTCCCTCAACCAAGGTAAGACGCATAATAAATCGTCACCAAAATACTATGGCCCTTACAAGGTGTCGCAAAGATTGATATTATGGCATACAAATTGAATCTTCCTACATCTTCCCGAGTGCACCTAGTTCTCCATGTTTCATGCTTAATGGATGTTATAGGTGACAAGATCCAAGTTCAAACAATATTTTCAAAACTTGACGAGGAAGGAAAAATCATGTTAGAACTTGAAGTAGTCATGGAAATAAGAACCCAAAGTCTATGAAATTGATCAATTTTAGAGTATCTCATCAAGTGGAAAACTTAACAACTAAATATTCTACATGGGAGGAAGAGAATTTTATACAGAAGAATCTAGAACTACTCAAGCATTGAGGACAACCCTTTTTGAAGGAGAGGGTCATGTTAGGACCCTATACTGCTAGTGTAGTCCCCTATTGCTATTAGTGTAACCCACTGATTGTATTGTTGCGCCCTTACATTATTATTGTTATGTCGGCTCAATTTATATTGTGACCTCTTAGACTCCTATATATAGAAAGGACGTCTTGTCATTTGTGTCATCCAAGGATTGTTCATTTGTGTAATGTAAAGGAATCTTCCCACTTAAAGAGGCTTATTTTGAAGTTGTTGACCTATTTCTACTTATATTTTGTGACTCGGTTCCATAACAAACAACTTGTGAAAATGAAGTTCATGTTTAACATTGTGGGAAGTAAATATTTCTTGATCCATGCAGATTGGAGAGTGTGAACTGCATGATGGTCCACCAATGGAATGATCAACCTACAAAGATAAAAAAAAAATATATTGAATATTTGTAGTTGAATGATATTGTGATGTTTGTAATAGCATTTAGCTGGATATGTTGTATTTAAATGATATTTATTTGTAATATTTTATGAAAATGGTTAAGTGATAGACCTCCTTATAAGGCATTGAGTGAGGAGTGAACACCCTCATGAACGTTTAATAATAAAATTAAACTTTTCCTAGTTTTTACCCTACAAGGTTTCCAAGGTATATTGGTGTCTAATGATGTTATTGCTTGTTGTGCTATTTTTATGATGTTGACTCCTTACATGATTTTATGGTTATATTATGAAGAATATGATTAACTAACTGAGGTAAAATAGCAATCGATTTGATGCAAGAGTATATCATCGATGTTTAAGTTAATATGCTACAACAATGATAATTAATGGTTTTGTAACTCACTATTATTTTACTAAAGATTACTCTATGTAATGATGATAGTTTATCTAATGATCATTGAAGGAATATGAAAATTAACTTAGAAAGTTACAAATTGGTAAATGTTGAAAAAAAATTTCTAACTCCATACATCTTATTGCGAGGTTACTAAGTGACGTTATAGACATTCTATCATACATATACATTATTAAAGATAAATTATTAGAAGAAGAGTTACACATTATATCATAATTTTTCATTATAAAAGACACATTATTGGAAAAAGAGTTGCATCTCATTGGTGACATAATGCCCACACTGCTCCATTTACACTTATATTCACCAAATTAGCAATTAAATACCTATATAGTAGCAATTAAATACCTATATAGGATTACATTTTAGTTAAAACAATTCCTAGAATATAATATCTAAAAACTAACCAAAACTAATTAAGAATAGAATATGTAACAATTCTAACCGGAACAGATTCCATATTTCTCCCTTATTCTAGAAATATTTAGTAATAAATATAATAGACATAAATAAAGCATTGGTATGGTCCTTTTTAATGAATATACGTGGACATAGATGTACTGCGTGTTCATGATGTTGTAATACTTTTTTTTAATAAGTTTTATGTTATTTAAATGAGAAAATAAAGCAAAGTAATGAACATTTAACATTAAATAAAATAATTTTAACTTAATTTATCTATTTACTTTAAAAAATAATACAATTATAAATAAATTTATTTAATTTATTATGTCTAAATTTTCTTACTAAGTTCTATTATTAAAAATATTATATTAAATTATATATTTTTAAATTAATACAATTTATTAATTAGATAAATATGTATATTTATTAAAAATATTATTTTTCAATATTATTAATGAAAATTTAAATTATTAATCGGATAAAAAATTAAATATAATACTCGTATATAATATGTGTTTATCTCACAAAATAATTATCAATGTAATATGACCAGTCTAGATCCATTTTAACACTAGATCTATCAAGCATCGAGAGGGATCAAATCTCTTGAGGTGAAAACCTATTTTTTGAGTGCAAAAATTGAGGAAAGGTTTGAACCTCGAGAGATTTGATCCCTCTAAGTGCTTGATAGATTTGGTGTTATGATGGATCTAGGCTGGTTTCAGCCATATGCAGCCATACAAAATTTGTTGAACATCTAATTATTTTGAGCATTTTAAATATGTTAAATATCTCTAAGATTAATTTGGTCAGTGTAATTTAAAATTTTCTTAGTTACCTCAGTTTGTTGAGATGAGAGACACTGCTAGTAACTTGAATGATGGAAAATGATGAAATACAAATTTTGAGTATAAAGTGTCAATGTAACAATTTTTATATATAGAAAATGTGAATACTAAGAATATAGTCAATTACAAACAATCTGTTGGAAATAATACTGAGAGGGGGGGGGGGGGGGGGGGTGAATCAGTATTATCAAACTCCTATCAATTTATACAAATATTTTCAGATCTGACAATTGAAACTTGCATATACCTTCCAAACTTATAATTTAATTTATTCTTCATATGTTTGACATTAATCTGTATGTGAGAACCATTGAATAATGAGAAGGAACACAAAATATACAGTCACACCAAGGAACACAAGATGTAAGGTGGAAACCCAATGTGGGTGAAAACCACCTGTTGCAATATGTCTCTATCTTCTTTCAATTAGAAACTTCTTCTTACAAAGATTTCGTATTGGTGCAGTCTTTTACTAGTACACAGGCTGCAACCTGCAGAGAGTTACAACCCTCTCTCGTTTTCCAGCTTCTTTTGGAAGGGAGGTATAACCCCCTTTGCTCTTGTACTAGCTGAAATACTAGTACGTAGGTGCTGACCTACAGAAAGCTACTACCTTCTCTTTCCTTCCAGGGACCATGTTTCATCAATTTTCAAACTGGATCCAAAACATCATGTACATGTGCATCACCTAATCTCCTTTAAACAAATAACTTCTCAGAATGGAGTGACCAGAAAATAACACCAGTAACCAGACACCAATTTAAACCCAGATCTCTGCAAAAGTAGATAAAAGATAGCTAAAATATATTTCAAGAAAGGTCTACAACTTCACTGAAAGAAACCTGCGGATATCCGCACTTCTGCTGTGACGAGTCTGTACAACTCCACACCTGCTTCTTCTCTGGTTCTACGCACCTCCACACTGTGCCGTTGTCGCTCCCTTCAGTAGATCTAACTTCTAATGATCCGGTTTCTCCTTGATTCAGATTCAACTATGTCTCACCAACCGATTATCAGAAAAATTTAGATCTTTCTCTTCTTAAGACTTTCAACACTTGTGTTTAGCCAAATGATCTCCTTTCCCTTTTATAGGCTAGACCTCACTCAAAACCATGGACCAAAACCATTGAGAAACAATACCACGGACCCAATACTTGGGTTCAATTCTTTTGGATGCAATACCATAGACCAAAACCATAGGATCAAAAACTGATGGACTAATACCATGAACCAACCATAAGATTTCCCATGTGCGTGCGTTTTTCTCTGCATGAAAGTGTGTGAAATTTTCTGCACTATAATTTATCATCTGAGATGAGTGGGTTGCCATCAAGTACAACATATGTATCATAATGCCAACACGATCTCCATTACAATCAATTTGAAACTATTTTCTTCTATTGTTCCTATTGTCACACCTATTAGTTTGTCCATTTTCTCATATCGATCATATGAAAATAGTAGTTGGAATCATACACCATTCAAATATTTAACTGAAGCTAATGTAGTAAACAACATACCTTATCTATTTCTCTGCAATATTAATACTATTTTTTTTTAAATTTAATCGTTGTGACTTATGGAGTGTTAAACCCGAAATAATTTTTAATGGTGGTTATTTTCTGTTACTGCGTTTAAATGAAAAATAATTAGCAATTTCGAATGATGGAAAATGGGAATAATATGAATGTACACAATTGTAAATAGTTTAGAGTTTGAATAAGAAAACATTTGGGGTAAGCAAACATTTTATTTGGGATGAAAATTCAAGTATTGTATTTATGGTTGAATATTTTTTATGTGCTTACTTTGAGAGAGAGTGTGTATGTTTTGGGGGTGAGAAGGAGAGACAAGGGGAGATAGAGATATAGATGTGGGGGGGCGGGGGGTGGAGAGGGAAGAAGAGAGACACAAAGACATGGATGGAGGAAGAGATATAGATATGGAGAGAGAAATGTTTGAGAGAGGGAGAAGGGGAAGAGAGAGAGAGAGAGTGCGAGGGGAAAGGGAGGGAGGGAGAGAGAGATAGATAGATATGGAGAGGGAGTGTGTATGTTTAGGAGCTGAGATAGAGAGATAAAGAAGGAGAGACAATGGGAGATAGAGATATGGATGGAGAAGGTAGAGATGTACTTACACTGAAATCAATGCACACTATTAATCTAATTACTTCGAAATTAATGTACATCGCACATCTTGTTGCATCAAATCAGAAATCAACATCTACACTAAAATCAATGCATCTAGTCCAAACAAACAAATAGGATTATAAATCAAAATCTATACTAAAATAAATGCATCTAGTGCAAGCAATCAAATAGAATAAGAAATCAATATCTACACTGAAACCAATGCATATAATGAAAGCAATCAAATATGAGTAGAAATTAACATCTACACTAAAATCAATGCATCTAGAGTGAGATATTAAATATGATTAGAAATCGACATCTAAACTGAAATCAATGCATTAGTGCAGGTGATCAAATAGGATTAGAAATCAATATCTACACTAAAACCAATGCATCATGTGCAAGCAATCAAATAAGAGTAGAAATCAACATTGACACTGAAATCAATGCATATAGTGCATGTGATCAAATTGGATTAGAGTTCAAAAACCACATTGAAATTCTTAAATATTCATGACTTTCTAATATTTGTCTCTATGAAAGTATTTCTTCTTCCTTCTCTTTCCACCTTCCATTATGTGTCTACCTCCCTCCCCCTCTCCTTCTATCTCTTCCCCTCCATCTCCCCCGTCTCATTCTATCTGCCTCTCCTGAAATTTCTCTATCTATATCTTCTTTCCTCTCTCCCCCTAGCTATCTATATTTATACCTCCCTC
>APFE031158417.1:238588-288171 GCA_000404065.3 Pinus taeda | reverse complement strand
CTTTTACTGAGTCAACCTCATTAAAAAATGAATCAGCTAGCTTTTAGGATATGTAGATAGATTGTAGAAAGTAGGATTTTGCGAGGACAGTTCCTGTTACTAAGTCAACCTCGTTAAAAAATGAATCAGGTTAGAGGATAGTTCCTTATCTTGTGTCAAGCTCATTAAAAAATGAATCAAGGATTTTAGAGCATAGTTCCTCATCTTGTGTCAAGCTCGTTAAAAAATGAATCAAGGTTTTTAGAGTAAAATTTTTGTTAGGTAGATAGTAGAGAGTAGTCATGAGCATAGTTCCTTATCTTGTGTCAAGCTCGTTAAAAAATGAAACAACTCCCACAAGTCTTTCCATGATCTTGAAAGTAAAGCTTCATTCCATCCACCTCATTGCATGCAATGAAGCTTGGGGGGCATGTACCTTGATTTGCGTCATTATGCTGGGGGCATGTGAACTTATAACAAGCATAGTTTTTCGTTTCAAGCTTGCGTAAACATGAAACCAAATCCGAGCATAGTTCTTTTCCTGTGTCAAGCTCGTTAAAAAATGAAACAATCCTCCTCTACTTGAGTCGAGAGTTTGACTAGACCTCATAGATGTTAAGGTGTATATTTAGGTTAGTTATTTCAGTCTTTTGCATAGTTTTCTTATAGTTTGAGGTCAAGTCTTTCAAATGGTCTCGTATCTTAACCTTCATTTCATCCCTGGAGTTGAATGAAATGAAGCTGGGGGGCATGCGCTCTAACAGTTATGCTTAGGGGGCATCAAGCACAGTTTTCACTCTGTTTCAAGCTTGTGTAAAAATGAAACTACTTCAAAGCATAGTTTTTCTTTGTTTCAAGCTTTTTGTAAAAATGAAACCTATCTTGAGTCAATTTCGATTATTTTCAAGACTCATTAAACTCATGAAAATCCCGAGATTATTTTTAGGTTAGTTATTTCAGTTTTTTGCATAATTATCTTGTAGTTTTAGGTCAAGTCTTTCAAATAATCTCGTAGAGTACATTTTTATCATTTTTTCGAACTCGTTAAAACTTACGAAAAAGTGAAACCTCAGAGTCATCTTTTAAGCCCTTTTCTGACTCCTAAAATATGAAAAGATTGTCGACCGTCTCTTTTACACTCGTTAAAATGGAATTAAAAGACGGTCCCCTTATAGCCCTTTTCTAACCGAAAAAACAAGAAAAGATTGCTGGATTTTTGTCGTTTCAAATTCGATATTGCAAATAAAACGACGTGTCCTTGATCGCTTTTTACTTTTCATGTTAAAGGCACTAACTATGAAAATATCCTTGGTCGCAAGATCAAGCGGTTCTCCTAGGTATTATTTTATACTTTTTCGGGCTTAGGAGACACAACTTTACGAAAAAGTTCAATCTGGAGTCTTCTAAGTTTTTCAGACTCTCTAAATATGGAAAGCGCCGAGTTTCTCCTATACTGGACTCGTTAAAATTTCACAGTAAAGGACCTGTTCTATTACAAACAGGAACGGACCACTCCTTCTTAGGGTTCGCATCAAAAATAAGTTGGACTCATCCGAAGGATGAGCTTACAAACAAGCATATGTTATCCTCCTCAAGCTTGTAAAAAATAAAGAGGTACTTGCCAGAAATGGTGGGGGAAAAATGAGAAGAATGAGCCTATTTGATTTCTTTTTGTCTCAAGAAAAACCTTACTACCACTCTTGAACACGACACTTATTCATTCACCTGGGTTGGGAAATCCTTTACCTCACAGTTGACCAAAATCACTTAACATCTTTAGCCGGGTTATGGGAGTCGACTTTGAGTCATTTATCACCAAACCATCTGTTGTGTCGTTATGTGTTCAAGAGGTCTGAAACAAAACATTCAACCGCAAAATACCTATCATTTATCATGTCATCATTGAGTCAGTCCTTGCAGCAACATTTCTTCAACTTGAACTATGGTTTCGTGTTGTGGGATTGCCTGCAACGGGTCGCTTTCTATCGACATCAGCACATTATCTAGAGAGTTGACTTAGAAATCGTCAGTACCTTGGAGTCTGCATGCATCAATGGTAGGTTTCTCGCCTTCGACGTCAGTTTTCATCATTGACTTGCGATCGAAGGATTCCATGAAATGTTCGACACCGAATCATTCATTCACATCTCATGGATTGTGCTGGGTACTTTGAGAACCATTGACATTACTGGTGGTCTCTCTCACGCTTGTTAAACAGTTTACATCATTGACTGGTAATCAAGTGGTTTCTACCATGTTCGACATCGACTCATTTATTCACATGGCTAGAATCGTACCAATTCGAGAAGTAGAGATGAAGACCCTGGATCTAGTTTCCACCATCCAGGCTGCGAGGATTTTTGTATTCATTATATAGTAGACCAATTATAAACAAATGGCTGCGTCCATACTGTGTCTACATGAGTTTATGATTATGATGTACTATGAAATCATTCCTGTATCAGAGTAGTAGTTAGTCTGTTAGTTAAAGTTTTGATCTGAGTATGGGAATGCCTACCTTAGCGATGATATAATCTTATACATGTATTTTGTGTTGAAAATTGCAGGTTCTGACTATGCTCTCCATGAGATAATCCTTGAAATGATAAAGTACTTCACCCTTCCTAGATGATATAAAACCCTTATCTATTACAGGCTTCGCACTTTAGGGGGCAATCTGTTACACTGAAATTTGTCACGATGACTATCTACAGTTAATATGGCTCCATCAATAGTCATATTATCCTCCTTGTCAAGCCTTATACCTTTGCTCTCCATGTCAAACTTCAAAAAAGAGAGAAAGTCATTAAAAATCATGTTTATCTCTAGGTATGCAGGTTCTCTCTACCTTGCCTGCGTGTACTCATCCCAAGCTCATTATACCTGCGTACTTGTACGCTCTGTAAGTCAAGGGATGGGTGCGTACTCCTGTAAAGGTCAAAAGGCGCGAGTCTCATCTTAAAAAAGTTACTTGTGGTCACTTCTAGAGCTTTCTAGAAGAGTGTTTGACGTGTATTGAGCGCCTCCAGATGGTTCATGCATCCCTATGATAGAGGAACTTATCCCATCAGAGAGGAAATACCCCATCCAAAAGAGGGGAGTATCCCATTGATGTTGGACCTGATTAACTTCCTCTAGAACACTATAATACAGGCATTGGGCCAGAGGAGGGGAGGTTGAAAGCTGAACATTCCAAAGGGTAGATGCTGCTGGAATTAGGACTTCCTTGTAGACTTGTGAGGAGAGATCACTATCCTTCCTTGTTTCATTTGGAAGTGGGTGAGCTTGTCAAAGTAGAGGAAATCTCTTGTTGGACCCTGGGAGGAGCTTGCACAACACCAAGGCTCAGGTTGTAATGGTTCCTTTTTTGTTTCCTTAATACAAATAAGTCCATTCTTCTCAATGATTTGTTGTTAATGAATTATTTCATGTACTCCTTGGTCTATGTGATGAATATGCTTTGTTTTATGAAATATTCAGGTGTTATGTAATCGTTTGCTTTGTTAGTGTATGCAGGTCTTAAAGTGAAGGAGGAGCTCATCTGGATCAGCAAGGCTGGACTGCTACAACAAGCGTTGGACCTAAGGTAAGATCGGAAAACACTTGGTTTCTCATAGAATAATGTATGTTTAGAGAAGGATTGCTCTTGTTTGGTTTGTTTGTCACTAGAGAGTCTTAGACTCCTAGGGAGGTTAGGTTTGTCCGCAAAAATAACTCTTTCCGCATGACAAGTACCCCAGTGGAGTTGCATGCTTCACCTCTATGTGCATGAAGCCTTTCTCTTCTTTCGCCTTTGTATTTTTAAAGAGGACTGTGCATATGCACTTCTTTATTTTTGGGGCAGAAGAGGGATCTCGACATAGGTTTGCTCATATAGATTTTTCCCCTTCTCTATTTCTACTAATTGGATTAGCTTCAACACACAGAGCAAAAGGATGAGTACAACCATGGGGTTTTCCAGTGTGGACACTGGTTCATGGTTGGGACAAAGCTTCCCTTACAAATGGTTCATATTTTTCCACCAGGACTTCATCGGCCGAAGATTGTAACAAAGCACAAAGAAAATGGACACAAGACCGGCCAAGTGCTACAGTGTCACAAGTCTCTTCAAATTTCATTAACATACACTATTCAAAAGCCAGAACATAGTAGTTGGTATCACTTATTTATGGAAACAAAAATAGTAACATATCAAAAAAACAAAATGCACATCATCAAAAAATAGTAAGAAAAATAAAACAAATCAAAAGCAAAGAGAATAAGCAAAACAAACCAAATGAAACAACAAGTAGCAAGCAGACTATGTACATGGCATGGGCACGGTCCGACCTACTGAAACTAGTGTTTGAGGACTTGGCCTTTGAAAGGAAGATTATCGATCCTCCCATTAAGTGATTGCAAATGATAGGTGTGTGAGCCAAGTTTCTGTAGACCAGTGGCGGTCCACCGGGCTCCACTACCGGAGCTTGGTGGCATTCCAGAAAACCTTCAAGTGAAGACAACACCACTATTTTAGGTACTATGTTCAACATGGGCTTGGATGATGGCACGAGGTAGTTGTTTTTATTCTGGAAATGATTCAAGTTTCTGAAGTCGTTGCGTAAGGAGATCGTCCCAGATTTATTATGTGTAGGATTTTAATTAGAAAACCAAGTATTGTGACGAACTTCACAAGTAATCCAAACACTTAATATGCTAGTAATCTTTTCGACGAAAGGAGGACAAACAACATGTATGTGTTACCTATTCTTTGCTGTAATGGCTTGTCTCCTCCTCTACCTAGAATCTCATGTTGGATTGCTTGGGTGCAATGGGTACTAAGGTCATCATCTACTTGTGCAGACCCATCTTGGTACAGTTCGATCAAGTGGTCAAGAGTTGGTTTCTGCTGCAGTTTGTAACTTGTATCGAGATTGGCCATCTTCGGATCATAGTGGGTTCCCGGGTTGCTTTGTTCATTCATGGTGTTGGTCCTTCATGTGTTCAACACAAGTGCTTCAACATCATAGTTTGTGATTTTGATCTTCAAAAAACGTGATATCATGCATGTTTCATTATTTTGGATGGCTGAGATACACTCGGTCCTTGAGCCATTATGTGTTCCTAATTTGCCAAGACTCATGGCCCCCAAATTGTCTGTACATGGATTGTGTGGCATGTTGGTACTACTGATACTACTGTTGTTTCTACTACTACTACTAACAAAAAAAAAATTGTACAAGTTTCATTATCATTAGTTGGGTGAGGAAGGAGTCACAATTGCTTGTTTGATGATGTTGAAGTAGGCCGTGTAGGATAACACTCTAATGTCTTTTCCAAGAGGCAATTTCCAAACATGAGTTCTGTGAAGGCCAACGATTCATTCTTGCCATTAAGGGGAGTGGCATTGTGTTTCATATTCCTCTCAGATAACACCTAGATTTGGTTCCATCTTCCCTTGTACAGAAGCCATAGGTGAGACCAGTCTGTAGCAAAGTATCTGTCTAGCTTGCTGGACCAGTCTCTGCTGAGCAACAGACCATATGATTATGTATGTCCACAACAACTATGTTGATGCACTAGTGGAATCAACTATCATGCGATAGTCAGATGTTCAGGTCTCATAGTTCACCGATGGCTTGTACTAATGTGCTATCAAGTTGGATGATTCTCAAGGATGTTTCGCTCCATCATGCATTGATCTTCTTAGTAATGGAGAGCGGCATGACATTGGCTTCCATGCCAGAATCAACCAAACATTTGTGGACATTATAGTTGAAAACTTCGAGTGGAAGTAGGAATGGGGGGAAACCTGAGTTTGATTCTTCAATTCAAAGTGTATTGAGCACAGTGGATAGTGATCTGGGAGGTGTGCATGCTCCATTGTTGGTTGAGGCCGCGCTGTCTGTTTCTGTTTGTCCCAATGCATGCAGCAGGATATCTCACTGGATCTGGACCTGGCTAACTCGAACAAACTAATGTTCACTCGAGTTTTCTTCATGTCATCGACTATGTTGTAATCTAGAGGTGGTAGACTCACTGAGGTGTCCGAGGTGGAACAGATGCTCGTCCTATCTGGCAGATTGTTCTGCAACTTGCTACTCACGGATGTGTTCTTATCCACCGTTGTCTTCCTGGAATTGCTTTGTGTTTATTGCTTTGAGGTAGCTAGTGGATCGACCTTCTTTATCAGTCATCTCACTTTCTCTTGCATCTCCTTAGGTGTTGGGAGAGCCCCTTTACTCCTAATATTGTAGCGATCATTTTGCTTTTGGGGCTACTTCTCAATGTTCGTCTTCAAGACTACTTGTGAGCACTGATATGCATTCACCACATGCCTAGAACTTGGTCCTTCATTAGGTGCAACCTCTTCGTTGTCATCAATGCCTTCCGATTACTCTTGTATGTTGCCATTAGCATCGAGTGTATGAGTATAGATAGAGGTAACAACATGCTTCCAATTTGAACAAGAGTTCTCGAGGTGAAATTCTTCACAGAAGGAACAATACTTAGTATCAGTGCATTGATCGAGTTGGAACATAGGCTTTTGCACAAATTTGGAATCGAACTGGTTGTTACTTGATGAGCCGACTGATGAAATGCATGTATGTCTCTATCTGGGTGTATGACTGTTCACAAATGTGTCCGTCTTTCATTGCTAGAGTTTAGACATTTGGTGGGCAAGTTCTTGACAAGGCGAGTGAGGGTCTCAATTTCAGTTGCTTCCTTATCTCTACCTTTGCTCACCATTTCTTGGTGCTTTCTTCTCGCATCCTTGGAGTCATTCGTTGATTCGTCATCCTTGATGACTCCAATGGCACACAAGTCTTTCTCAACACCAATAGCCTCTTCGCGGCTTTCTAATAGTGTCAGCTTCACAGCTCGCTTGACAAACTGCGCAACGATGGTTGGCAGTGTAGATGTGTAATAGTCAACAATGATTGGAGTCATGAGGTTTGGTGTCTGCTACAAACTTGCTCAAAATACACATAAACCTTTGATTGAAATCTTTCACTTTCTCTTTTCTCTCCATCCCGAGGCTTCCCAATTCTTTAAGTAGCATGGGTGGGGTCTTATCATCAGCAAAATTTTCAAGGAACATACATTTGAAAGAACCCCTGTATGGAGTTGGGTGGAAGGTTGTGATACCAAGCAGCTGCGTGACCGTCCAAGGTACATGAAAACAATCTACATGCTACGTCATCATAACGTACCTCAAGGGTTTGCATCTGTAGGTAGGAGTTGTCTAAATGGTCTCCCACCTTCACTGCATTGTCAGGGTCAAACTTGATGTTCATTCTCTTTGCTCGCTTCAGCATCTTGTGTAGAACATCCAGGAGAGCCAATGGTCCCTCAGTCATCCATTCAAGATCTGGGTCAACCATCTCTTCGTCCTCTTCGTCTTCTTCCTCTCCTTTAGAATCTGATGGTTCTAGATCTGAGTCAGTGGGTTCGTCTCCACCTCAACTTCCTCTGCTGCCTTCCCCTCCACCTCCTATACCAGATTTTGATCCTAAGACCACAAGAGTGCCTTTTTCATCTTCAAAGAAGATTGGAGGTTCCTCTCTGTCTTCAATATCTTCTTCCAAACCTTCAAGAGTAGTAAGGACTTCTTCTTCCACCGATGATACAACAAACCTTATGGGAGTGGCTTTTGGCTTCTTCGATGTGTGTGGAAGATACTATACACTTAGGATCAATCCAACTGCTTTCACAATTGGCGAGTGATGGGATAGACAGAGCGAAGGTGTTGATATGAAAATCTCATGTTCAATTCTAGGAGGTGAGGAGTAACCAACTATTGAGTCATGAGAGAGGCAGTGCAAGTTACTGCCTTGACTAGATGGTTGATGGGTGAGTGTGAGGGGAATTTCAGCCATGTACAACTATCTGTCCTCCTTCTAGCGCTAGAAATGTCGATGGTGCTAGAACTGCCAACATTCAGGGGATCACCCTGGTGTGAAGTCCCAACTAGACCTCACATCGTTTGGTGTGGGAGTCCCATCCGGTATGATGGCCCAGTTTTCATTGTCTTAAGGATTTTCCTCAACTCTTTCTTGTCAGCACATAAGAGTGGTTCAGTTTGTCTTCGAGAAGTGAGGTTCACATTCCTAGTGAGTGTAAGTGTACTTGTGTCAATGGTTCTTTCATTGTGAGGGGAAAAAGGTGAAGGTGAGTTCCAGGTTGAAAGGGATCAGTCCCAACTGACTTAAGAACACACAACACAAAGGACATACACAGCTTCTAGCGGAGCATTCCACTCAGATGTGGTAGTCACAACATACAAGGTAAGATAACACATACAACACTCACAAATTAGTCTGAGATGATTACAACAGTTGTTACAGCAAGGTTCATGTGAAATTTCTGTCTGTTGTCCTACAGAGCAGTCGACACAGACAAGACAACATTAATAACATATACAACACATTTCCATTAATAGATTATGCATTACAAAAAATGAATCAGTTCAGATGTAGAACACATGGTTAAAGCAACATGCATTACAAGTGTTAAAGATCAGTCTTACGGTGAATACAATACATGTGTGAAAACATGCTGGCTTGTTGATAGGCTTCTGAATTAAGCGAAACTTCCAAGACACATCGTTACACCATACATCACTAACCCCGTCAGTGGGGCATTGGAGCCACTACTTACTCCTCAAAGAAAATATTATAGACTCTCTTGGCTATGTGGGAGGAGATGAGGTTAAAAGTCCTTTCATGTACAAATGAGGGGGGTATTTATAGCCAAGGGTGAAATTGACCCTTGTGGCTGTTCGACTACCCTCATGACTATTTGACTTCCATGACTTTTCGACTTGACTCTATATTGAACAAGTGGGTCTCTTGGACTTCCACATTACATCACATTGATTGACAACAAGCCCATAGTGGAGATGTGGGCAACATGACTCTTGACTTGACTCGACATGACAATGTTGGTACATTCGTGCTACTGCTGGAGTGCATGTCGAGCTGGAGTGCTGCTGAGTGATGGATGTCTTCATGGTGTATCATAGCTTCAACTCCACATGGCGAAGTGCACGGAGTCTTCGATGGTCCTTGGTTCACTTGATGAAGATTTAACATGTTGTTCCTTGCTTTCATGCTGGAAGGCTTGACAGGTTAATTTGTTTGTGAAGGTGCATGTTCGTCACGTTCGTCCACTTCGCATGCTTCGTTCGTTCGTCCGTTGGTGACCCTGTACTTGCAGGCACTCATGAGAAGATGACATCAAATCCAAAACCTCCTAGTCTACCATGACACATGATAATTTAGATGCAGGTGACTGGGAGAGGCAGCAGGGCTGTGATGTGGGAGGATGGCTTCGAGAAACTACTGATGAAAATTGCACAAGAGTCATTGAGGGATGGAGACAGACAACCTGAGTCGATAGTGATTGTCTACAAGCTCTGGCTCAATTGGGAGGCAAAATTGCACAAATTTTGGGAGGGACTGTCCGGGATGCAGGAGGGCAAGGCAGGCATGCTATGTACATTTTTCGGAATGAACAATCAGCAAGGGCTAGACAGCCATATTTGCACAATTTTCCAGAGGAATGGGCCGAGCTGCATGAAGGGTCACCATGCAGGGATTGTGTAGTTTTTTTGGGGAATTTCCCGGGAGACTAGCAGCTAGAACTGTGCAATTCCCAGAGGGAACTGCCAGTTGGCTGCTGGGTTCACTGGCAGTATAAACTACGCAATTCTTGGAGGGAACTACCAATTGGCTGCTGGGGTCACTGACAGCTAGAACTGCACAATTCCCAGAGGGAACTGCTAGTTGGGTGCTCAACCACTGGCATCAGAAATTGCGCAATTCCTGGAGGGAACAGGTAGTCTACTGTTGGGAGCTGCTAGCTGGGAAAACTGCACTAAGGCTGGGAGGCTGGCCTGCTGATCATCTCTGCGCAATTTTTGAGCTGAGTTGACTGATGGGTGGCGGGATGCCTACTCATGAGCACTGCGTAATTTCTGATATGAACAACCGGTCGACTGTCTGGGTGGCCAACATGAGTGTTGTTTGAGTTTCTTACGGGTAGCGCAACTTGAAAGAACTAGCTTGGTGCTTTTGTGCTGCTCTGGTTAACAATCGATCAAGTCGAAAGTAGGGTGATGGTTTGGCTATCAGTGAGGAGTTTGGTCATCAGAACTTCAACAAAAATGGCTAAGTGTGTGAACAATAGAAAGATGCATAGGTGATCATGCGAACACACACTCACATGACTTGACGACGAAATGACCGAGCCATCCAGACATACATGTTCAACATGACTGACTGACGGTGCAAGCGACAAGAACGACACTTGTGATTGATCGTTCATGATTGAGACGACGCTTGCAAGATAGTGAATGTGACTCTGTATGTGAGTGCGACAGATTCTTTCATGACGAACACAACAAACACATACGAAGCAAATACTTTTAGCATAACTAGAACATGGTCGTAAGCATGTCTTAGTCATCAACATGCAGAGACTTGAGTGTAATAAAAAAGCAAGGTGAATTTAAAGACTCACATGAGCTCATAGAGTGAGCCCGGGTGTGTGCAGTCATCAAGTGAAACTCTTTAAGGGAGGCTCCGAAATTAATGCAGGCCAAAATTTTGGAGGGTGGTTGTAGTCACTACAATAGGAATGTACCTCTTTTTAAATTTAAAGGATTTTGATTTCTGAATTCAGGCTTTTGTGATCCATATTACATTAAGAAGAGTCTTTTCAGTATAAATCATATAGGAGAAAATTTTGCTGACACGTTTCGAACCAGCTAGTGTGGTTCATTGTCAGGACCAAATGAAAATGCAGATCATGGCGCATGCTTAAATAGAGGGTGATTGCTTTAGATATCATGACATGGAAATTACGTGAAAATTTCAGGGGCAATTTTAGGTTGAAATTTCCTCTAATGGATCTTGTCATAGTAATTATTCATATCATGTTTACTTGGCAGGCCAATGAAATTAGGTAAATGTGGGAGGGGGTGGTTATAGTTTTTGCAAGTCACACCTCCACACTCCACATAATGAAAGCTTCCTCCAGACTTCTTAATTCCACACAATGAAACTAAACCCTGAGATATGCACACTTTTCAATCGTTATAGTAGTTTCCCCGAACCACTAAAGTTATAGAGAAATTGGCCACATCCTGCCTTGTTGTGTAGGGTCTGTGTTTTTTCATTATTTGAGAATGCTTTGTTTCTGTAAGCCACACCTCCACACTTTGGGAAATGGAAGCTTCCCTTGCACTTCTACACTCAGTACAATGAAAGCTAAACCCTAAGATATTCACACTTTGTAACCATTAGTAGTTGCCCGAAATCGCTGAAGATATTAAAAAATTGGCCACGTCTTATTTGAAATTCATTTAACCAGCTGGATTAAATGAATGTGAGACAAATATTTAGAAATATTATATATCAAGCAAATGCATATCTGGTAATTTAAGTCCCACAAAATTAATATATCAATTTCACTTTGAGATGCATAGGAAGCTTTCATTGTGCTAAGTGTGGAGGTGTGAGGAAATTTTTCATTGTGCAGAGCGTGAAGGTGTGGAGGAAGCTTCCATTTGCAGAGTGCAGAAGAAGCACAATGCATGCTTCCTCTGGACCTCCACACTGTACACAATCAAATCAACTCAATTAAAATTAAAGGATTGAAACATATAACATCTTTCGAATTTTAAAAGGTTAAAGTGTATAACATATTTTGAACTTTATAATGAATAGAACTACAAAGTTTCAATAAAAATAATAATAAAAGTTGTCATACATTATGTGTTTTGATTCAATTATTTATTAACTAGTGCGTGAACCTACAGTGATGAATACTGATTGTGGTGCAGAGGACTCCACATCTAGTATGAAAAATTAGTTAAGGCTTACTCATACTTCTACCATCTATTTAGAGCCTCATAACATTTATTTTGATGCATTGTGTAATGATTACTCATTTTAAATATACAAGAAGATCATATCCATCCATATTATAAAATAATCTTTTTGGAATTTATTTAGTGAATCGACGTGTAATCAAGACATTGTTCGAGTGTTTAATAAAATTTACTGTTTGTAAATAAATCAAGAATATTCTTAGAGCTCCACAGTGAGTATCTGTCATAGCAGATTGAAACAATGTGCAAACCCCGTCTGCACGCTTCTTCCACACAATGCCCCGTTTGATGAGAAAGTTTTGGTGAAATGTTACATAGATCTAATCAACCTTTGGTGACAATTCGACAAAACATTTACAGGGAACAAAATAATGAGAGGGAGAAGTGTACAAAGGTGTGGAAGTGGGAGAATAATGTTTTTTTTTCACGGGAACTTCTCTTCTGCATATCCTTTCAATGTTGTTCGACCCCGGACACTCAAATAGATATAAATAATCTTTAAACCCACATGTGTGGAATGTGATTGGAGGTTAGCTTCTCTCTATTCTATTATAACTTCTCATATATAGTGATCAAAATATTCACATACCCTTATGTAGAGAAGTAGCTTACCAAAAAATTAGTAGCTTACTATACAATTGAAATCGACATTGCTTGATAAATCTAAGCCTATTAATGTGTGTGAGGAAGAAGTGTTGTGCGCGAGAACAAGTGTGTAGGGCAAGGAACAAAATCTTTCTTTCACAATGTTTCGTACCTCCACATACATTCTCGCACACTACATATTAATAAATCACTTAGCAGTTTTGGTTTATTAAAGTTTGGGGCATGACAAGTTTGGGTTACGTGTATATCAGGTGCGAAATAAGGGGTGGGGATTAACATATAAGGGTAGGTTCCTTGATTTTTTTACAACCAATAATCGTTACACAATGATATAAAGTAAATGCTACTGAGCATTGGAATGATCAATTGATTACGAGTCGATTCAAATAATAAATGTGGAAAAGACTCTATATATGTATGTTGAATGGCATGAAAATTGACATCTTGTAATGTGCAAACTAATGACATATTGCCAAAAACAAGAAAACACGACAAGATGCTTAGGTGGCAAAATTACGTGACAGATGGAAATACAATCCACTAGCCACACGAGACTTAGTTATTTGCTTTTGGCATGAATTCATAATGTATTGTTTAGAGTTGGTGGAAAGCATAACCTAACAATATCCATGAGATGGGGAAGTTTATGTCATTTAACCAAAGAATTAGTGTGGGTATTTATCTGATTAACATGTGTCACTATTATAGGGGCTAAATGCAATCATGTTATCCATATTGTTTGTACACATCAACAACTAAAATAGCTCACCATCTAGCACTAAAATCAAGGATTACCGAGAAAAGTAAACATTTTGCTTTCCATAACTACAACAATTTTCCGTTGTAATGTAACATTAGTGTTAATCCTTGCAATCAAAGAATTAATCCATGTACTTAAACTAAATATTATATCATGAAATCTTTGTAATGACAACAAGTGGCATATAAATTGTTGAAAGTAATGAGTACCAAAATGTGCGAGAAAGGACAAGTTTGCAGGGTGGCCTTATATGAAAAAATTGTGTCGAGATGAAAATGTTTGCGGAAGTATGAGAATATGTAGTGACGAATATTGACTGTGGTGCAGAGGACTCCACACAAAGTATTAACAAATTAATTAACGCTTAGTCGTACTACTAAAATCTATTCAATGAATTGATGTGCAATCAAGCCAATGTTTGATTGCTTAATAGCATTTATTTTGATGCATTGTGTAATGATTACTAGTTGATGATATTACAAAATTGTAATTTCGACATTTATTCATTGAATCGATGCATAATCAACACGTCATTTGAGTTCTTAATAACATTTACAACTTGTAAACAAATCAAGAAGGTCCACAAGGCTCCATAGCTAGTCTCTGTCATAGCAGATTGAAATAATGTGCGGGACCCCTCCACACACTTCTTTTGCACATTGCCCCATTTGGAGGAAATATTTTAGTGAAATGTTACATAGATTTAATCAACCTCCTGTGACACAGATTAGCAGATATAAAATAATTATTTAAGATTTACTTTTACAATTAACAAAAACTTCATTGTCGATAAAGGTAATTCTATTCTGACATTTATTTGGTGAATGACATCATTCAAGTGCTTAATAACATATTGGAATGATAATTGAGGCTTAATCCTATGATTAACAAAATCTCCCTTCTCAATAAACATAAGTCTTATCAACAATTATTCGGTGAATCGACACGTAATCGGTACATCTTTTGATTGCTTAATAACATTTGATCTAAGGCATTGTGTAATGATTATAGCTTGTAAACAAATAAAAAAGGTTGTATCCATCGATATTATAAAATAGTCTTTTTGGAATTTATTTGGAAAATCAATGCGTAATTAGAACATCTTTCGAGTCCTTAATAATATTTACCGGTTGTAAAAAAATGAAGAAGGTGTACATGGTTCCGCAACCAATATCCATCGTAGTAGATTGGAAGGATGTGCATAATATGGATATGTGCAGGAGAACCTTTGTTCCCTCATTTCTACATCTCTGCATATGTTAGCCCTCTGCACATATCAATTTCTTGCAATGCAGATTAGTGGATATTAAAAAATTAATTAAGGCTTAATCCTATGATTAACAAACATCTCTTTAGATATTAATGGCAAGTGCTATCCAAAACATAAGCGTTTGTACTATAGTAATGGTGAAATCATCATATATTTAGAGCGTAATTGAATTAAAACCTATTGAATTTTACTAGTTGTTCTTGTTTATTGGTTCTTTTTTGTTCATGCTACAGAGTTGTCAGATTATTATGTTGTTTACAGTAAGAGGAAATTATAATAGGTTCCTCTTGTCTAAAGGTTGTACAGGTCAGAATGAACAAGAGAACACAATCCAATGAAATATGGACTCTTGTTTAGAATCCAAAAGTAAAATGGAGGATGAAGCTTAAGTATTCTTGTTTCTGCATTGCAGAAAGCAACATGGCATATTATACATTACAGAGTAAACCTGTAATCTTTATGAGATCAAAGGCCAAAGTTCAATACACAAAAAGGAATGAAGAAACAAGTTCAATTGAAATCCCTAAGAAACATAGAGCTTATAGATGTGCTCTTTATGGCAAGAGGATTTATGGTACTCTTTGCCTTATCTGCTTAGTTATTGTCTTGTTGTGAACAAGGACAATGAAGAAGTCGAGAGACATATGTAATGCAATACAAAAAATTGTAATTGATTGTGATTGTAGTTTATTCAATACTCAAAGCTAGCAACAATTAAAGGTAAAAAATTAGAGAATGGGGTGACAATGACTCTAGGATTTATTTGAAGAAATACGAAAGTATGTGTAAAGTAATGGAGCCATTTTGATATTTGTGTTTACTTAGGTTGTGTGCATATGAATATAGGTTTCCAAAGCAAGGTAATCATGATGATCACTTCAGAAACACCGCATTAGGGGTATATTTCTATCTGTCACACCAACTACTTAGACATAATCAGATTGAATGTAATAAAGAATCAACTATAATTTGTCCAAATTTCATGAATTATGGAATTTGTTTTGATTGCATGTAATCTAGTTACTGTTTACCATTTTCACTATCAAAATTTATGTCAAGATTGAAATTTACAGTGATAATAAAAATATGGTAATTATGAATTAATTGAAATTTTTTCGTTGCAATTGTTTTAATAACTATTCAAAGAATTCAACTGGCGGAACATGTAAAATTTTCATGCATATTCCATCTTGGAAATAGATAATTGATAAAACAAGTTTAGTTTTGTTATTGAAAATATTCTTTTAAGAGATGACTCTATTTCTTGAAAAAAAGAAAAAAGGATATTAATCCAATTTTTACTATCAAATTGTATGTCAATATTGAGTGGTTTTTATTTTTATTTATTGATACTATTCACGGTGATAAATGGATGAAGAATTCAATCAATATTTTTTACTACTTAAATCATGGGAAATGATCAATTACGTCTAACTTGAAGAAACACGGGCATATTGTTGAATAAGAAGTATCCATGATCAAGGGAACACGTGATTGGCTCTACCTCTAGGTCTGCTAATAGATTTTCTCCATAACTGACATGCAACAACGCAATTGTTCATGTGTGCAAAAGAAAATTTGTGTTCTTGTTTCTGTATATGCATCCCTCTTCATAACCTTTCTATTGAACATATTTGTATTTCAAATCAAATATGTAAATACGTAATGCAACATAATTTATCCATATAATTTCATATTATTCAAAATACTTGACTTGAATCCTCGATTAATATGCACCTAGAAATAACAATAAAACATTCTCACAAAACATGGAAAAACATGTGTAAAATAACATGGAAATTAACATTTAGAGTTGTTGTGCAAGTTGGAGGTGTGCAGAAGAAGTGTGCGGACATAAAAAAATTACACATTTAGTTTAACTTTTCATCTCATTTAACTAACATTATAAAGTCCATAAATTCTCATATGCCCATTTACTATTTATACAAGACTAGTAGATAGTAGATATATCCATAACACATGCTTAGATATTCACGCTATGTTCTCGTACACTATCTTCTCACACACCGATTCTCCCACACATAACTCATATTTAACACATGCTTTACTCCACATAATTGAATATGTGAAAGTTCAAAATGAAAAAATAAGTTAAATTGTTAGAGCAACTTTTGATTTCCCGATTATTTGTGCATTTTTTTATTTTAAAGTTTTTTCTCCCCTCTGTACATCCATTCTCCTGCACATACATGCTCTTTCACACATTCTTTTTTCAACTCACATTCCCTATTCTTATTACCATTCAATTTGCTAACATCGAAACTTGTCCATTTACTCCGAAAAGCACTAGTGTGGGTCCTAATTGAATTGTGACGGTTAATGGTAGAATTTTCATTACATAGCAGAGTTACGGGAAGGTAGTGTAACCAAAATTGTAGCCTCCCCCGCAATGTACGAGAGTCGTAGATATTTTTAAATAAAGATTCCGTCGTTAGATTGGAGATATTTGTAAATCAATCATGACAATCATCATAACCATTATCAGAGTCTCTAGACCTAATAATCACATAATTCATTTTTTTCTATTTTAAAATTGTTTTTCAACCTTTGATAAATACATAAATTAAATTAGGGAAATATTTTTTGGTTTATGGAACGATGGAAAAAATATGTTTTTTCACCCGGAGTACAACAACTGCTAAATTAGTGGCAATCTACATGGACATAAGGCATAGTAAACAAATCAAAAAGTGGTATATAGATACATGTTACCCATGGTAATTGAACGTTATTTCTTCAGTAGGTTTGATAAGATGCTATTATGTTCTCCATCGAAAGGCATGATGAGAACCACACAAAAACCCTCTTTCAGAGTCCTAGTTTGATTACAAGGTAAGGTGGAACATTTCTATGGTTTGATTTCATTTGATCATTGTTGTTGTATTTTTCCTTTTTAATTGGGTCATTTGACTATTCTATGTTATTATTGGGTGGTATAATGATTTTCATATTTCTATTCTATTTGGGTTTTGAAGGTCGAGCCTAAGTAGGTAGTTCCAAGAGATTGTATTTATGCTTATGTATCTCCGTTCTAGTTAGATTCTTAGGGGTTTTGCATCTTTTCTCTTGCAGTATGTGACTATTCATTTAGATGGTTTCTTTTGGGAATATGTCTTGGTTTATTGCAGTACAAAATTGGGTGGGTTGTTTTTATTCTGGGCTGGGTTGGTGTTCTGTTTGACGTAAAAGATTTTGTTAGTTTAGCCCATGCATATCACCCTTGTATTCAAGTCTTTTTTATTTTCTAGTGAAATACAAGATGCCATGTCAGTGAGGCAAAGTAAGGTGAGGGGTTGGTGAATGAGGGGAGTCAATCCAACATCAGCTGGAAAGAATTGTTCAGGGTGAGGTTGTAGATCCCATCCCTATTAATAGAATTGAATTTAACAGCCCTGCTTCTAATCAACAAAACTTTGGCAACTAGCTTGGATATCTCAAGATGCTTCTGAAATAGCTCGTAAGAGACAAACATGATAACTAGAATATGATCATGTCATTAATGAATGATCTCCCATGCAACCAACCACATATGCTAGACACATTAGCAGGTCTGCAAAGGGGTCAACAACGTCTACAATAAAAACTAGACTATTTTGAAGGAAAATTGGCTCACATGGAGAAACGCATACACTGTGTGTTTCAGCATTTGCCTTCACCTAGTTCAAGACCAAAGAATAATGTTTGGTAATTACCCTTGATAGTTAATGGCTCATAGTCGTCTACTGATCCAGAAAGTTTTCTAGTTCTATGTTCCTTTTTATTTTTGTACAATGAGGCAATTTTTCGCAATTTGTAAGGTTTTTTTGCTTATTACCTACTAGCCAATAAATTTGGTAATATTGAGGTTGGTAAGATTTTGTCAAGATACTCTTGACAATGTAGTCTTTTTTTCATAATTGAAAACCTAAGATTCAACAAAACTCATAACATTTTACATGTTGGAAAAAAATAATGCATATTATGAGTTACATACATGCAACATAAACATAGAGCCACAATTTACCATAATTATATAATTGGAAGAATTTATTACTTGTCTGGCAAAAAAATCAAGGCATGTATGTGTAGAGATAAAGCGATTGTTAAATTTGTTTTACCAATTATTGGATTTGAAAACCTAGCCACAATTTTTTTTCATAATCTCCATGCAATTTAAAACATGTAGAAAGAAATGTAAAATATGGATGAAAACATGGAGTTCCAAACCCAAATTTTAAATTGTAAAAACCCATTAAACAATGATTATACTCATAAGGTTACTTTTACTAACTATGGTAATTCGTTCAACCCTAATCAATATAAATTTGAGAATGTCAATATTTCACTTTAAGCAACAAAGGGAATTTCAGTGAAACAAAAGGCTAATCTTTCACTAGTACCAAAGAAAATGTCACTCTTATTGGGAAAAATTGTGAAGGCGAGAACTCTATGTTAGTGCGCGGAGGAAGGGTGTGCGTTGGAGTTTGCGTTCAATTGTCTCGAGTAGAGTGTATGGGAAAGAAGAAGTGTGCGAAGTAGAAATGTATGGAACAAGTATATGGAGAAGGAAATGCCTATGGATGTGTAGAAGTGGGAATGTGTGCAAAATAAACATTAAAATAAACATGTAAATATTGGAGAAAAATCTAGTCAAAGTAAAATATTAGCTAGTAACGAAGCAAGTTATCAGAGTAAATGTTATTAAGCACTTGATCGCTGTCCTAATTACGCCTTAATTTGAAAAATAAATGTTGAAAAGACATGCATTTACAAACATGGGAGCTTTGGTTAATCATAACATTAAGCCTTAATTATTTTTTTAATATGCGCTAGTCTGTGGTGTGGGAGGTTGATTGAGTTTATGTGAAATTTTTCCAAAACATTGTCGTGGAATGTGAATAATATATATATATAAATATATATAATATATATATATATATCTCAAATAACGTGAAAACTGACATTTTGTAGTGTGTAAAAGAAATGTGCGGAGGGGGGATCTGTGTGGATGTGCGGGTGTGTGGGAATAAAGGTTCTCGCGTACATAGCAATCTTTCACACATTGTTTCAATCTGCTAAGAGTAAATGTTGTTAAGCACTTGAACAATGTCTTGATTATGCATTGATTTGCTGAACAAATGTTGAAAAGACTTATATTTACTAGCAAGAAAGATTTTATTAATTGTATTACTAAAGCCTTAATTAATTTTTTAATATGTGGTGATCTGTGCCGTGAGAGGTTGGTTGATTTTATGTAACATTTCACTAAAATGTTGTTGCAAAACATTAAAATTTGTGTGTCAAATAACGTGAAAGTTGACCTTTTTATGATGTGCAGAAGAAGTGTGCAAAGGGGGAATGTTTGCAGATGTGCGCAAGTGGAAGGTAAAGGTTCTCCTGCACATATGTCTCTTTTGCAAATCGTTTATTATACACACTCAGAAATTAAAAACTTTCCATATTACAAAGTCAAGTTATGAAACTAGTTTTGAAATGCCAATTTAACATTAGTCTTAAAGTTACGAATTTATTTAATCATAGGATTAAGCCTTAAATTAATGTTTTCATATACACTACTCCACAACGTGGGAAGTTGATTGAGGTTATGTGACATTTCTTAAAAATGTTGCTATGGAATGAGAAAATATGTGTGTCAAATACTGTGAAAATTGACGTTTTAGAATGTGTAGAAGAAGTGCGTGGAGGGAGAGCCTATGTGGAGGTGCAAATGTGGGGGACTAAGGGTTCTCCCACACATATCCCTCTTCCGCACATTGCTTCAATATGCTAGAATGGATACTAGCTACAAAGCCCTTTGCCCTTCTTGATCTGTTTAGAACTAGTGAGCATTACATAATGCTTCAAAGTAAATTTTATTAATTATTCAAACAATGCCATGTTTACACTATAATTAAGCCTTAATTAATTTTTAAATATGCGGTGATCTGCACCATGAGAGGTTGGTTGAATTTATGTGACATTGCACCAAAACATTGTTGTGGAATGTCAAAATATATACGTTAAAAAACATGAAAATTGAGCTTTTGCAGTGTGCGGAGGGAGAATGTATGAGGAGGTGCAAAAATGGGGGAATAAAGGTTCTCGCTCATATATGCCTTTTCTGCACATACTTTACTACACACACTAAAAATTTAAAAGTTGTATTAAAAAAAAATCATTTTTAAAATGTTAGTTTTAAACCTAACATGAACTAATATAAAATTAAAATTACTCATGTAGCTCTTGTTTAAAATTGATGTTTTGCAATTTGTGGAAGAAATGTGTCAAAGGAGAATGCATGCGGAGATGCGAAATGTGCTCTTTTATTCTGCATACTAAAAATGTAAAAGATGTCTACCCTATGTAGTCAAGTACGAAATTGGGTAGCGAAGATAGTTAATCGTATAAATTTATTTCGCATCAGCTATACACGTAAACCAAACTTTTCATGCCCCAAACTTTAATAAGCCAGAACCACTAATTAATTGGACAATGTGTAGTATTGTGCGAGAGGGAAGTTTGTGAAATAACTATGCGGAGGGAGAATGTATGTGAAAGTGCGAACATCGTAGAAGAAAGATTGTGTTCCTTGCTCCACACACCTGTTCTCTCGCACAACACTTCTTCCTCACAATGATCAAAATTCACTTCATTTAATATTAGATAATAAGTGTTCAATTCACAAATGTGAAATCGTTAATGCACTTAGTATTCAAGAAACATGAATAACACGATTCACTAATTCTATCTTGATAAAGTTTTTAAATGAATAGGAATAATGTTGTGAAAGAAACATCTACATAAGCATGTAAATATTGAACACATATATAGTCAAGTAAAACATTGGCTAGTAGTAGAACAAACTGATAGAGTAAATGTTATTAAGCACTAAAACGATGTCCTAATTACACATCGATTTGCCAAGAAAATGGCGAAAAGACTTACATTTATTGGTAGGGGAGATTTAGTTAATCATAGGATTAAGCCTTATGTTTTTTTTTTTGTTGTAACAAAACATTTTTTTTGTGTTTCATATAAATTGCTTGAGATATGTGTACTAGATCAAACATGGGGCTCGAACTAACACAAAAAGTAACACTGCCCTAAACAAGCAGTAACCCAATGCAATAAAATTAATTTTTAAATGTCACTATATCATTACGTAAATCTAAATGAAATAAGAATTAGGATATTAATAAAATAATACTTAGTCAAATATTATAATGGCATTTAGTTGAATATAAATATATGATATGAACTTAAAAAGAGAAAACTTGGTAAGGCTTTTCCTTTATTTACTTTTTTTTTTTAAGCTTAACTTTATATGAAAATTAAAATTGTATTAAATGACAATATCAAAATATTCTCAACACTATGTTGATATCGATTTCCAAAGCATGCCAAACATAGCAGTAATGAAGCAAAATCCTATGAATTTGAGTATCTCGAGTTGCTTTTAATAAACAATATCATAAAAGTCTTTTCTAATTAAAGACGAGGTAAATTAGTACTAGCTTTATTGATGATGATCAATGGTAAATGAATATCATTAAAATGGATAACAATCAAATGTGCTTTCAAAACTTTGATATCAATTCATGATTTATACGACTTATGGCTTTTGACGCACTATATATAGGTCTGATGGCTCTGAACTCATTTCTAAAAGCTCTAGGAAAGTGGTTTGCTTTGTTTGTTCTAAAATTGATAAGTGTTATTGAGGTTTTATTTATCATATGCCTATTGTTTTTTGAATTTCCTGAATCTTGTTGTAGGCCTGTTAGCACTAATTCATTTCTAAAAGATTTAGGAAATCAATTTGCTTTGTTTATTCTGAAACAAAGAAGTGTTATTAGGGTTTTCTTTATATTGTTTTTTGAATTCTCTAAGTCTTGTTGGTATCATTGTTGTCAGTTTTTTTTTTGTAAGCCAAAATTACTTTAAATGGAGATGCTATTAGGATTTTTAAAGACGATTTCAATATTCTTGACCCTATTAATTTGGTGTTACACTAGACTCTATCGTAGTCGTTCTAGAGAACTGGTAAACCGAAGGTGGCGGGGAGGGTTGTGTCACTTGATTTCTTTTATTTTTGCCAAATAATGATGTGGTTTAGTTGCTACAATTGCAATATTAATAGTGAAACAAATGGCCCAAGGAAGTAGAAGCATGTAGGAAGAGTTATATGCATTTAGCCAAGTTATCTTAATGCCGATGAATAGCATGTTGGAACTTCAACAAAGGCTTGGGCAGCTGGAAGATGAATTGGACAACATAAGAGCACAATTAAAAGAGGTCTCGCAAAGCATGAATGGAGTAAACAAACCTCAATTCTCACATCACAATTAGGAAGAGAACCAACTTCCAGGGGCCATCGTTGATTAATAAAGAAATCTTTACTTAATATTGCTGCTTGCTCAACATACTTTGGAATTCAATATATGGTAAAGGCTATTTATTGCAATTTTCTGGAGGCATTAAAACAAATACTTTCTTGAAACATATAGTAAAATAGTCCAATAACCTTGCATCGCCTATACTCTGATCATTTTCATGGGACATTAATTTTGTAAATTATGCCAAATAGGATCATCAAACTAATGTAAATGCTATCTGTGAAAGTATTTGCTTTCGTTTTCTAATCAAATTATACAATTAAAAAAAAAATAGAACTTGTTCCTTCCTTTAGGAAAAGTTACATGCTAGCATTAACTTGTCTTATTACCTTGTTTAAGAAGTTAGGTGGGATGGCAAAGTCTATGTAGAAATAAACCATGTGTGAAGGAATTTGTTTTTCTAATATTGTTTTACTAATCATAGGATTTCGAAATTTGATAAATCAATCAAACAATGCAAGAAATCACATTGCAAAAAAGAAAACACGACATAGGAAAATGAGTTAACTACATACTATATACTACAAATGTTAGAGTATATATAATATAAGTAAATAACATAATTCAAAACACGAAAATTAAACAAACAACTTCATTGAAATACATCTTTATAAAATGTTAATAGTGACATATCAGGTAACCATAGGATGAAATCAGATCTCAACCATCCAACAGACCAAAAAAGCTCTCCGGCAATGGTCAAATGCAGACTCCCCCCACCCCTCACCACTAGCTAATGATAATTTAGTCTTACTAGTTACTGGTAAGAGGCATATATGTGACTTCCATAGAACACTTCTTGATTTTGATAACTCGACAATAATACTGGTTCATGAAATTGACAATACTACACCATCTCTAGAATATAGTCATTAGATTAATTGACAATGCAACTAAATAGAACTATACCATCATTAGATTGCTAAAAAATGAAAATAAAGAGAATGTCATTGTATATGCATAATCACATTATGTTGGTTTACTGTAAATGTGCCATGGATCTCCAAACTAGACAACAAATCATTAACAACTGATTTTCCTTCACAATATTATTGATAGGATTTTTTTCATAGATTAGGCAATACTTATTCTAGTTCCACGCCTCTTAGAACACTATGTTGTAGTCCTATCGTTTGCAAGTATCATATAATTTAACCTATGGAAATAAACAAAGCGATAATTTTCCTTGCAAATGGTACAATAAACCACAGTTTCATCCATAGTTCTAGCAATTATAATTGGACTATTGCATTTCACACATATAACCTCAAAGGGATTGATGCAGGAGCATCTGAGTGAAGAGGCGACAGCTGGGAGATGTTTTTTTGTTTTGTTTTTTTCATTTTATCTTAACAAATAGGGAGGAAAACACTTCATGTTTCCGTTTCATTTAGTTACATTTTGTGTCTTTTTTAATTAAGGCTGAATCAACCATTATTAGTTTTTTAAATTAGACAAAATAGGAATTAGTTAGGGATTTGTTTGAAGAAACTGTTTATTAACTGAAACATAACTGAGGAATAGTTCCTCAAACTGTAAAGGAACTACTAAAAATGTATTGAAAAGGAGAAATCAAAGATTATGGAAGGGCTGCCATTGAGAGAGGAGAAAAATACAGAAAACAAATTTACAGTTTGTTTCTCTTTAAGTATATGTGTAAAGCAAATGAGTCCAATATCTTTGTCATAAATAAAATAAAGGCATTTTCGTTTTTCTCCCGTGTCTACGTGTTTCGAATATTGTCGTAAGTAAAACAATGGAGCATTTTCATTAAAAAAAGCGAACGATACTCAAGTCTCGTGACTAAAGGCATTCAGGACCAAGAACCAGACAAAGGCACAACCCAACAAGATATCACATCTTTCTCAACAAAATAAAGACCCAGGTACAAATGTCATATGGTAAACAAGCATGCCTGTGCATTTCATTTCATTTTAAAGTTTAAACAGTTCAATATACATTTTTCATTCTCTTTCCCAAATGCTCTTGAAATATCTAGAATTTATGTTTTGTGAAGATACCTAAATAAGTCTCAAATATATTATATTGGTATTTTTCTATAATATTCATGATGTCACAAACAAATTTGAATATTTAAACATGTGACATGCTATACAACTTTTCTTATGTGTTTGAATATTTGAACATGTGGCATGCTATACAAGTTTGTCTGTGGGAAGAGACCAAAATTCATAACCTTTTGGAAAGGTTACCATAACTTGTCACATTAAATTTACCTCAGTCTTCTCGAACGGCATAGAAAAATGAAAATACTACAAAAATTGCATGTTTAAAAGGATTAAAATTGTAGAGTTATACAAAACGAAAGATATGATAGTAAAGCAATTTCTAAATTAAAGTTTTAAAAGGTATGTTAACTTCACATTATCATATCTTTTAATTAAGATATATAGTTGAGATGGTTCAAAAGCTATTTGGAAGAGTAAACATAAAATATTGTATGGTGAAATGCTAATGATCATATCATATCAGTATGGATAACATTTTGGGTTTATAATGTGAGGGTTTGGTGTAGACCTCAACTAATAATCAATGGTACTAATAATATTTTTACGAGATGAAGATAAATATGAATTCAATTCTTTGGAATGGTTGAAGGCAACAAAGGAACGTCATCCAAAACCTATTTTTGCAACTTTTTCTCTTAGTGTTATAGCTTCAAGTGTTGGAATGGATTTGATGAAGGTATTAGATTACACATTACATGGGAAAAATTGAAGAATTGTTCCAAAAAGAATGGATCAAGGACTTACAAATGGAAGAAATGAATAACATTCTAGATGAATTAGAAGAAGAAAAATAATAGATCATGAAGAAGGGTGATGAACTATTTAAGATATAAAACCATAATGAAGAACTCATTAAGGATATCTAACAATTAAAATAGGGAAAAAATGGAAAAGAGGATTGTAAAAAGATGATTCAATGGCAAAATTGAAAGAGAAAAATGAAGAAATATGTAGGTTACTATCTATATTGGAGTTGTGGTCCACACTCACATTACTACTATACATAGTGTGTACTTCTAACTTTTATGTATTTGGATCAATAAAAAATAACAATAAGTAAATTGAGTTACTAAAACTCCATACTTATTTCCATTAGTTGCATAAGGATTAAGTATATGTCTAATTGATTCCAAGTTAAGAATGGTAGTTAAAGGTATCATTACTAGAAAGGAATCTTACTATAAAGTATATTTTATTTTCCAATGAAATCTTACCATTGTTCCCTTGGTTTGAGTTGGTGTTCCTAAAAATTATAGATACACTCAATTTGTGTTGTTAGGGAACGTGAATATAAATCAATAATAGTATGTCACCTATGATTTTTCATTGGATGATCATTTAATCTGTCTCTCAAATATTATGATCTCCTAAGTTCAAGGGATTTTGGATGATGGTTTCAAATATCTTGATTTTGTCATTAAGCCTATCATGTATATCAAGGTAGACTATAAATAAACACAAAACACATTTTAGAGTAATAGAGTACTCTCCATATGGAATAATAGTTTTGGCTAAATTTTATTTGAAAGAGACTCCACTTTATTGGCATTTACTGGCTTATATTTAAAAAAAAAGTTAGAAGTTACAAAAAATTTGTGTTTTAATTACATTTCTAGAGGGAGTGGGGGAGTACAGGTTCTTCCTTTGGAAACATAGGAAAGGATGACACTTCTTAAGAACTGGGGTGGATAGATTTAAAAAATTCTCTCTTTCAAAAAGCACTAGCTTGTCATTCTCCTACATTACTACGATGAATTTCATTAATAAGTTTCCTATGAATAGAAATTATTATTTATAAATACTTGGCCCAATATCCATAATAAAATGGATTGGAAATGAACATGAATCCATACAAGTTTAAAATTAGTGGAAATCTCTTACTTTTTCATATCTTATTATGTGCAAATTTTTGGCATGGATGGTTGAAAGCTACAATTCTTAAGGATGGGGTTGAATAAATTATAGGGGGTTGTTTTCCCATTTTTATATATAAGAAGATAATTCATTTCATCCACGTTTATAGTGGAGAAACCATATCTATCCACTCAAACCTAGAATCAAATGGAATTTCAAGTTGCTTGGTGGTTAGTTTGGAAAATTTTTATTCGAGCTCTATCTCTTGCACATGTTGTGATTCAGACTAGAATGATGAATTGGTATGGGTTTTTAGGTGGATTATACATTGAGAAATATGCTTATACACATTAAGGTGGATTATACATTGCAAAGTATGCTTATAGGCATTAGCAAAGGACAACTACTATGCCAATCTAGCGGTGGAAATAGCGGTGGAAACTCGTCACTCTACCTTAAAGCTTTATATTAATGCCATTGATATTGATGGGAAATATTTTGACATTGGACACATTGAAAAAATGGAATTATAATAGCCTTGAAATATTTCTTTTATGATGAGAGAATGGAAAGACATTCCTCATCTTTTTATTAATTATAAATTCATTGTTAGGGTTTGGAAAGAAGTATTCAAGGATATCCATATTCATGATCGATTTTCAAGGAGATTGAAAGAAAGAAAGATATTATTTTAATGTCCACAAGGCTAAAGATAGCCTATGGGATAGATTGCTTCTTCATCCGCTTGATGTATTCAACCATTTTTCTATGAAGCTTCACAATAAATGCTCCTAGCTTCTCGACAAACCCATCGCTAAATAGATTATCCCAAGAGCTAGCTCCCAGCATATCTGCATAACTTTCTTTATTGTCCTTGAAGGCTCGACATTCTAAAATGAAATGTTATTTTGTTTCCACTTTTCTAGAAGAACAAAAAATGCATACCCTTTCCTCCCAGACTTCCTTTGGTCTTTTCCAACACCCTGTTTCACAACGGAGTTGATGAGAATTAGTCCTTAATTGAGCAATAAGAATTTTGGCTCTCCAAGAGATATTGGCCTCTATGTATGCTTTTGGTTGATGATTATGAGTGGGATTGAACACTTTAATATAGTAATTTTTCTTTCTTCCTAGCTCCTTATCCCAAGTACATTTGTGGAACTTTTCCATAACAAAAGATTTTATCTCTTTGTTGTTTATGGGGCGCTCGTTGAAGCAAATACCCCATTTACTAAACCATTTGTTATTTCACTGCATCCAAGTTTTTTTTCTCTTGCACAATCTATCATTAAAGATAACCTTAGGCCATCTACCCTCTTCCATTTGCTCAATTTTTTTTAAATACCTTATGAATCGCACCATAGCAATTGCTTCAATAGGATCAATCGCTATTTCACTTACTAAGATATCATAAGGAATTGTACTTTTAATCTTAAATTTGTTTGTAATCAAACGCTTCTGAATTTTCTCAATTTGTCTCCACTGCATGTTGGAGGTACCGCTAGCCCACAATTCACAACCATAGATAATCACCAGAATCACTAGAAGCCCAAAAAGAGTTTGAGTGGTCTTCCAGTCCCATAACTCTACCTCTCTACATCTATTTTGAAAAGCATAAAATGCTTTCCAACTCCCCAAAGTTCTTTTCTTTCTACAACCATTCCAGCTTAGATTTTTGTTGAAGTCAATTCCAAGGTATTTGTAATCCACAACTTCTTCCAGAATGTTGCCTTCAAAGTAGAACTCATGCTGGTTATGTTTTCTTTTCTTAGAGAATACCACTACTTTTGTTTTGTTGATATTGACTTGCATCCCCAGACTTCTACAAAAATGCTCAAGGGATAGTAAGTTCTCTTGCAAACCAAGAGCCGATTTAGCAATCAGAATAAGGTCATCTGTATACAAAAGATGCCTTATAATAAATTTGCACAAATAGATACCACCATATAGCCTATGCACAACTACTCTCAAATGTTTAGGAACCCCAAGTTCCTCCATTCTCTGCCAAAGTTTATCCCTAGGAACCGAGTCAAATGATTTTCTGAAATCAACAAAGAAACAAAAGACTTCTTCCTTTTTTCTCCCAAAATTTTTCAATGATGTGCCTAAATGTTATGCAATGATCCACTGTGGAATGTTTAGGTCTAAAACCTTCTTTCCCTTTAGCACACTTATCTCTTTCTTTTGGCCACTTGCTAATTTTTTTTTCTAGCATGCTTCCAAATAGCTTTGCAAACAAAGGGTTTATCATGATGGACCTATAATTAGAGGGATTATTGATGTCACCACTCTTGAAAAGAGGTATTGCCAAACTAGTTTTCCAATCTGTGGGAAGCCCTTATTGTATGATGTTGTTGAAGATTTTTGTAATGTGAGGTGCAAGAATCTTTGAGCCCCACTTTAGATATTCTGCTTGGAGTTCAGTTAAGTCTTTTGCTTTTCCAACACCAAACTTCTTGATACCCATCTCTACCTCTTGTACCAAGAAGAGTTGAATATCAGTGTTGACCAAGGGGGGAGGGTCAACCTTGGGAACCTATTGATAGAGTTTTCTTGCATAGTCAAACCATTTAGAAGCTGTAATATTATTTCCAATTTGTATCTTTTTCGGTTGGAGATCCTTCCAAAATAATTTGGGATTATTTTTCCCAAGGAAGATTAGTTCTTCCCTCCTTGAAACCATGAAATCAACCTTTTTCTTGCTTAATAACTGCTTGTAAGATTTGAGCTTTATGTTATCCTTGTTTGAATCTTTCCATATTCTCCTTGCCTTTTTGCATTCGTCATCAAACCAAGCATTAACCAGAAAGCGATTTGTTTCAGACTTCTTAATTTTTGTTCTTTTGCTCTTTGCAAGTGCACATTGAATTAAATGTGTTAATTCATGGCTATGAAGGCTGTTAATTGTAATTTTCTCCTTCTCAAAGAGCCTCTCTAGCATCTTTTTGAAGGTATTACAATTTTATGGGGTCAAAAGAATTTCTGCCCTATGGGAGATTTTGTTGGACATGCTGAATTTTAGACTCTGATTGTTTCTTTCCAATCCAAGAGAAACATAAATAAATTGGCTTGTGATTTGATTTCAAATCCCACAGCTAGTCTCCAACCAAAATTTCTTCCATTTTCTCACACAAACCATGCAAGCAAATTACATAATCTACCACAATTGCTCCATTGTAAGTATTGCAAGTGAAATTACCAGACTTTGCCCATCTAGTCAAGCCATTACAAATGACTAAATCAAAGGTCCGACATAGAGTAAAAAACTGTCCACCAAAGAGATTGCAGCCCTTGTCCTCTGAAATTCATTGCCACTGATGATTACTTTATTCTGTAAGCCAAATAGGGTCACAATCATCTTTACAACAAAGAATGCTAGCTTGCTCACTTGCAGTCCTAGCATTGAAATCACCCACTATAAGGACTTCACCTAGCTACGAATATGTTACAATATCTGTTTTTAAAGCTGCAAATGGATATTTGTTGTCAAGCCCTCTACCTTTGTAGATTTTTGAAACCTATGACACAAAATAGCATGCTGCAATTCTGATGTGATTTCCATTTTCTGATATTTTAAACTAAATGAATTGCTTATTTGAGTCTTCTTTTTCTAACTGAATGAGATGAACTTCTTTCTCCCTTACTAAAAAAATGATACCCCTGTGCCCTTTTCCATTCCCTGCTGCCTTGTTCCACACTACCATCTTCCAGTATCCTTCAAACAAAGGTGTCTTGCACCCTTCATGCTCATGTGTTTCTATGAGGCAAATTATGTCTCTATCTTCTACAATAGGCCCTAACCCAGGTCCTTGTCTCCATGGGTAAACTTTGCAGTTCCAACAAACTAATCTTAAGGAAACCTGGGTATGACTTGATTGCTATTTATTTTTACATGCAAGACTCACATTTGAGTCTTTGTCCCTGTTTTCCCATACCAACCTTGGTTTCTGATTTCCTGCTGAAGAGTTTGTTGCCTCTTCTTTATTACCATCTTGCTGTTTTGTTCTGGAAGGAGGTCCAAATTGCACTATCATAGCTTTGCCTTTATAAATCCATGCTCTCTTTCCTTCATCTGTTGCTGCCCTAACCTTTAAAATTTCCTCCCTTCTTTCCTCCTATTGTTTTGTAGTTAAATCTTCTTCTAGGAAAAAACGAGAATCCCTCAAGAGATGTTTCTTACTTAGAATAATATATTTATCACGCAAGCTAGGCATAATAACTTTTATGGGCCTGGCTCTCTCCCTGTTAAACTTACCGACCCTCCATGCTTGGCATATTTGTCCTTGCCATAACAACTTGTCTTTCAAGAAGTCTCTTGCAAGGTCAAGAGTACATTCATTTTTCCCATAGTCTTTCACCCCTTTAATAATTATGTTTGCTACCCTATTTTGTCTTTCCTTGCCTTCACCATCTTGCATGTTGTCAACCTAAATATTTGTTTCTCCTTACTTATTAGAAAAATTGCTAATAACTTGAGCCCAAGTTTTGGAAACTTTGGTGGAATCTCCTTTCGTTTCTTCTCTTGCATTCTCTTCATGGTTGTTTATTTGGGCAATCATTTTCTCTTTATCCTAGGATGATTTCACATTCACCACCTCTGCACTTTCCACTATAAATTTCTTTATGTTTTGCACATCCGCCTTCATGCGTTGCCATTATGTCTTCCCTATCTAGAGAGCTTCCTGTAGCAATGCTACTTGTTCTTTTAAAATCTTATTTCTTTATGCTAATGCCTTGCTCTCAGCCGTTATTATATGAATTTTATGATCTCTTTCCTGCCCTTTAGCTTCTAAAACCTCCAACCTTTGTTTTGCATTTAACAATTCTTTCACATAAAGATTAGATGACCACGTGAGAGGTGTGGATGTGGGACTATATAAGGTAGAATCATCAATGAATTTTCCTTTGGACTTCTTGTTGCCACGTGCTTGTGGAGGATACTTGTTTGAGTGCTTTTTGCGAAGGGCTTGATTACTTTTCTTTTTAGACCATTTCTTCCTTGTTTTCTCCCATTTTAGACGGGCTATTCTTCATTTTAAAATGCCCCAATATTGTTTGTCACTGACCCGAACCCAGTTTCTAGCTTTGGCGGATGAGGCAATTTTCACTTGTCCTAAATCATTTGTCTCCACATGTTCTGAAATTTCTGGTTCCTTTGTCATGTTTGAATGCATTTGCTGCTGCTTGCTCGCTGCTTGATACTTTTGTTGCATAAAAACTCCCTACTCTCATACTGCTCACTATTCACTGCTCGCTGCTCTTGCTCACTCACAACGACATCAATACAACTCACTCACAACGATTATAGCTTGATACAACATGACTATGGCCCACAATTAGGCTTGATGAAATAGTTTTATGCAATATATTTGGTGGTTTCATGAATATTTAGAAAACACTCCACTCAACTATATTTAAAGGGAGATAGATTCTACATGAAGTGGAGTCTACTAAAGTTATCAACATGTTTATTACTTATGTTAAAGACTCTTCCTACCAACAAAATACAAGTTTTGTCTTTGGTTATTGATCAAAGGCACCATTCAATGATTTTTGATGGCCTATCAATATGTAGACTAGCCTTTGAGTCACATCTCTCCTTATTGTTTTTTACTCATTTAAATCTAATGCCTGTCCTGGAACAAACAATAGTGTAAAATTATTATAGCTACTATGTCTTTTAAAATTTCCAGTCTTTATAATATTAATTTTATATAGTGTTATGGTGTATTCTTAAGTGGTTTTAATTGAGTTGATGAATAATATTTATTAATTATTTAGATTATGGATATTTCAAACTCTTTTTTATTCAATATCAATAAATATATCTTGAAGATACCATTTTAGGGATTCTTTGTTTTAGGAGGACTTTCACTTCCACTTCAACTTGGGGACCTTAGATAATAATCCATACTGGATTTGGTGAATGTGTCAATCCTGATTGGTTAGAAGAACCGATTATGTTTTAATTAATTTAATTTTATTTATGATCATTTATAACAAATTGTTTTGATAGATTTTTTTCCAAACTTTGATGTAATACCAAGAAGACAATTATATTAATAAAATGTATATTGTACACATAAAACTTCAAATTGGAGTTGTCTTGTTTGTGTGTAGCACAAAGTGCATTAAAGAAGGGAAGGTTGAACGGAAGTAAATATCAGAGAATGAATTCCTTGTGGTTTTTAGACCTGCATTATCATTTGGGAATGCCTATGGGCGTGCCAAGGAATTGAAAGGCCAAAAATTGATATTTTTTCCTCTGTGGAGGAGAGTGAACTTTAATTTTTATGTTAAATTTGGTCTGAAAATTATGTGCTCAATCCCTAAGTTTAGTTTTTCCCTCAAGGCATCAAGATTTGGCCCAACGATGGCTAATTATGAGAAATACTACAACATATATAAGCCTATGGTCGGGTGGAGAGTGGATCACCCTTCTTTAGTTTTATACTATAAATTATTTGACTCAAGATAAGTATCTCCTATGCATGATTTTTTAATTTCTCTTTTCAACAATTTTATATGTACATGCATTTACCCTTCAACAAATTTATCATGGATGTATTTAGTATACTATTTGGCTATATATTTTTATATGTATTAAATTTTGTAACAACATTGGTTGAAGAAGACAAGATTCCTAAATTCTTCTTTAAACAAGTCATGTTGGAATTCCTTCTATAAATTATCCTTTGGGATGTTCTAGAAGTTGAAACTTCAAACATAGTGAGGGGATATCCCTCTAATCCTCTTGTCCAAATTTTAGATCTTGGGTTGCAAAATTTTAGAAAATATGTTTTTGTTTTTGTTTTTTGTTTTTTGTTTTTTTTTTTTAATGTTTATTCTAAGAGGTTCCAAAACCTAAAACTTGGGCTATAGAGAGATGAAATATTGCTAATAATCCGGTCCAAATTTCATATCTTGGGTCACGATAATTTAGGAGATATGATCAGATGAATTCAAGCTTCTTGGATGCACCTAAAATCATGCATCAAACATTTCATGTTGGCATTTCTGCTATAAAATTTCTTTTGGGAGGTTTTAAAATATGAAAATTGGACCATAGTGAGGGCAATCCCACTTATCATCTGATCTAGAATCCAAATTTCATTTACTAGGTTTCAGTATTTTAGGAGATATGATCAAAGGATGATAGACTTTGTATATGCTCCTAAGATCATAATCAAATAGGTCATGTTGGGATTTTTGTTAGAAGTTTTCATTTGGGAGGTTTTATAGGCTAAAAATTGGCCATAGTGAGGGGAACTCCAACTAATCATCTATATAGTTTTTAGAACTTGGAATCTTATGATTTAGGATATATGGCCTATACAATTTGGTATATTAGTTTGCATGCAAAGTGTTAGAATAAATTCCTAAATGGTTTAAAAATTCATTGCATACAAACTATTTTATGAAATGCCCCAATGAAAATGTTATTTTGTGGATGGGAATATTATTTCTCTATGATATCATTGTTCTATGATAATATTATTGTAGCTGATCTATGCCTATTTTAATGCAAACCATTGGAAGAAATATGTTAAAGGTGGTTTATTACAATTTGCATAGAAAGTATTTGATAAAATACCTCAGAGACAAAAATTAAAAGTTATATGATTGAGTGGTATATTTTAGTTACTATGTTAAGTGGAATCAGAGCAATGTTTCTTATTTGATTTCATACAAAATGTTTGAAAAATGTCTAGAAGGAAATCACTACTTAATTTGTTGTATACAAAGTACTTGAAGAATTTTTTACATCTAAAGTGTTTGCTAAAACGTATGCGATATGAAAATCAAGTTTTTGCAATTTTGGTTAGGATAAATTTACTAGGGGTGTGTGACAAAGTGGTATGAGAGCTTATTGTCAAGCTAATAAAAATAAAATAAAATCTTAGAAACCTTGTGACCTCTGTAAGTCATTGAGAGAACTTGGTATGTCATGGAAACCCTTCATTAGAAAAATGAGAAAATAATAGATCCATGCCTCTATCTCGTTATTTTATTAACTTAACCATTCATAATACAATATATAGGCATTCCAAGCATCTAAACCTTAAACCATTTTCTGAAATTGAATTACAACATGTTGGAAGAAATTGTCATTTATGTCAAGGGTGAACGAGTCACTGATACGATGCACTTGTTTGATGATATGCATACAAAAGTTTGTGAATTTGGGTGTAATACCACTCTAAATTGGTTGCCTTCATCACACAATTTCACTTGATAAGTTGCATTCTTGGAGAGATGCTTAAGTTTTAAAATTTTTCGTAATCTACCACAAGTTTAATGAGTTTGACCCCACATAAAATGCATGACACAAACAAGTTGAATATGGTCCAAACCCTAAATATGGTGGTTTGTTAAAATTGAGAAGTCAATATCCATCATAGACAATAAAGCCTTCATGTTTAAAGTAAAAATAATTAATTTATACCCAATCAACTTTAAATTAGCTGCAACAATAGATGTATCCTTTAAATTTTTATTTTTTTTCATATTTTAGGATTAAGTAAGCCCTAAAATAGGCCTATGTCCAAGATGTATAAATAATAATAGTTATGGACATTCTAACGAAGAAATTTAGAGCATATATTTGAGCATATAACATCTCTAAACTCATAGGAGTAGATCGAGGCCAAAAGAAGGAGAATTTTTGTGACGTGAAGAGTAGTGATTAAGGCTAGAAAAATCGAGTGTTTTTTGATTTTTAATAGTAGAACAATGTTGAATAATAATTTATTTTGGATTAATCACATCATGAGGATTTGGTCGACGTTTTGAACCAAATAATGTGGTTCATGCTCAGGGCAAAGGTGAAAAAATCAGTTGATCCTAAGGAATAAATAGCAAGGATGCATCAGGGTTATTCACCTTTGTCTAGGAATAACTTTGATGCATCCTTGTTATTTATTCCTTAGGATCGACTGATTTTTTCACCTTTGTCCTAAGGATGAACCACATTAGTTGGTTTGAAATGTTGACCAAATCCTGATGATGTGATTAATATAAAAGAAATTATTATTCAACAATATGGATAACAAAAGTCTAAGATCTAACAGTAGAACAATATCTCCGTTGAGGTATTTTTCTGAGCCTATAAGTACTCAACATACTTTTCTTTTGATTTATGAGGACGAGTTCAAGGACAAGGAAAAAAGGCTCATTGGGAGGGACTGTTAAAAAGCCAAACTCAAACTTTTTCACAAACAGAGGCTCTGTTTAGGTTTGATCTAGCCACAAAGGAAAGGTTGTTTGAGGCCAAATTTGGGACACTTTTTGAGATTGGGTTAATGGGTATTTCTTGGTCAAATAATCTACTACAAGATATTCTCCAAGGTTATTTTGTAGTTTTAATATTATGTTTATTTTTGGAGAAAATATATTAGATTTGAGCCCCAATCCTAAGACTAGAATGAACTCTATGCTATGTATAATTTTCTAAGAATACCTTCTGGATATAGGTTGAATTTATTCAGCTTGTTGTAGCTTGAATTCACTATTATTGCAAATGAAAAAGGCTGAATTAAAAGATAATATGTGGTTGATAAGACCCGAGTTAAAGAGTTGTGACCTTGCTAAGGAAGACGCCTAGGAGACAGGTGAGCAAAGGAGTACTTGATTGAGAATGGATATTGGAATTTGAAGATGAATTGCTGAATGTTTGAAGCATACCAAACACAAGTTTGAGCATGAGCAAAGGGGGGTTGTAGCCTCCTTCTTTTGGTGCAGGAAAACTAAAGGGAGTTAGTGCTCCTTTTCAGTTGTAGCTGAAAAATCCTAGGGGGTTGTAACCTCCATTGGGTTGGAGCTCATAAATCTTGGACTTGAGTAGAAAAAGAACTTAGATCCATCACTGGCAAGAAGTCGATATGCTTATCATTTTCCTCTCCATTTATCATTTCCATATGGGAATTTTATACCCAAATTCATGTCCTTCCATGAAGAATTGAGCATAGGATTCCATCAATCATTTTTGTTTTCACTATCCCTATCTCCCTTGAATGCAATTTTTTTTTGGATGCAACAACATACTTTGTTCATACTCCTCATCTTGCAGCAAAAGTGATACCTAAATTAGACTCAAACATTGGTTTCTAGTCATACATGGGATATACACCCAAATATTGACATTATACATAGTTTCAATGCACAAGGCAAATCTTGCAAATCCATGAAACAAAAATTAATAAATTGGAGAAACATGGGATATACACCCAAATACTAACATGTACTATACATAGTTTCAATGCACAAGGAAAATCTTACAAATCCATGAAACACAAATTAATAAATTGGAGAAACGACTCGGACACAAGATGGTAAATTACAACCCAAGGATAAGAAAATTCATTTTTAGTATTTGGAACTCGTAATAAATGAAGTTTTCATGAGTTTCCTAATTATCTAAACTTGCAAAATCCAAGTCTCAGAGAAATAAATTAGAGCAATCCTACCTTAGGTTCGCCTTTCCTCCCAGAATCCTACTTCTCCTTATCCCAATACTATTTCTTTAAGTCAAGGAGAACATGGAGGAAACCCTTATAGAGGACAATGATAAAAAACAAGAGTCTTTTCCATTCGTATATCAACACATTGGGCAATATATGATTACCAACAGAGTGAAGAATAAAACATTAGATAAGTGATTTCTATTCTTATTTTTGACTTTTGAATGTTTTATAAAATTCATTTATTTTTAAGAATATTTTGTAGAATAAATATATCTAAAATCTCTAAAATCATAATATACTCAAAACAAGAGTTTTCTCCATTAATACATCAACACATTGGGCAAGATATCATTACCAACAAAGTGAAAAATAAAACATTGGGTAAGTGATTTCTATTCTTATTTTTGACTTTTGAATGTTTTATAAAATTCATTTATTTTTAACAATATTTTGTAAGATAAATGTATCTAAACTCTCTAAAATCATAATATACTCAAAACGACCCTATAAACTATCACATATTTTCAAGACGTAAAGCGTATTTGATTATATTATAAATTATCTCTCACTACATTTTTTAATTAATATAATTGTTTCTAGCTATTTGATTTATTATAATTTGAATTCAAATACCTTACACATTGCTTATTTAGTAAATATAGTTGTAACAGATGCTTTTGGATACTCTATATTTTTTTCAAAAAAAGACTTATTTATTTATTAAAATAATTATAATTAATATAATAATATTGTTGTCCATTTTTTAAATAACATTAAATTTAATAAAATATACTTATAAATTCCTATGTTCAAATTGAGATAATTATATTTTTATAACATATAAACTCAAATATATTATTAATTATTTTAGGTTAATATAATCTTTTATCGATAAATTGCCCAAAAAAACATTTTTCCATTTATATGCGATATATTTTTTGTCATGTTATTTCATAATTCCATCTGATTTGTCAATTCTTAAAATATTATAATTAACCTAGGTAATACTTGTTCTTTCAAAGCTATGAAGTTTCTGAAATTTGACAAGTGCATAAAGTTTTTCCTTCCATCCAACTGTTCAAAATCTGGCTGTAAGTGCCTTCCACGTGATTCACAATTAGAGAGTGAAACGTCATGATTAACACTCTAGACAAAGATGCTTAACGGTGACCATGTCAACCATAAATTTCATGATTAACGCTTTGGATAGAGATTTATTGGAGAGTTCACTTATGACAAAGTAAGCCAACCTGACAAAGCTGTAAATATGCTTGTGACTATGGAGAAGCATAATATTTATAAATGGAGTAGTCTAACAAGGCCAAGGAATTCCTGGTTTCTGTCGCCGCCCAGAAAAATGTCTGGTTACGGCTGTTGGCAATTCCTCCGCAACATAACATAATATTAAATAGAGTAGTCTAACAAAACGAAGGAATTCCCTGGTTTCTGTCGCCACCCAAAAAATGTCTGTTACAGCTGTTACAGCCGTTGGCAATTCCTCTGCCCTCCGCCACTCTCGAGAGTTCTGTCCAGAAACGGTTACTGCCGTTGGCAATTCCTCCGCCCTCCGCCACTCTCCGAGAGTTCTGCCACCCTCTGCCATCTTTCCACATTAAAGTCCTGATTTGATCAGAGCTGGTCTGACAGAATTCCCGCCGTGGAGAGTTTATGTGCGTTTCAATTCGAAATTTTGCAAACCGCGGGCTGCTCCCCTAACCATTCGGAGAACCGCGGAGAATGTACCTGCGCGTTCAGCATTGGCGTAATGAAGGCAACACCTTTACCATTCAGAGAAGCGCGGAGAGTATGCAACACTCAGGAAGGAAAACTAAAAGAGGCGTTTCAGATTCTGCAGGAGGAGGAGGGCGTTGGAGTGGTGTGGTGTACGTACGACCGGGTGCTAGAGGAGTGTGTTATGGAGAAAGCATGGGAAGAAGCCAAATTCATCCAAGCCCACGTGATCCTAATTGGATTCAATGCAGATACAGTTTTAGCAACTAAGCTTTTGGGACTGTATTCCAAGTGCGGGAATTTAGTGGAAGCTCGCCAAGTGTTCGATGGAATGTTTGAACCGAATGTAACCTCATGGACTGCTATGGTCGATGCTTACTCTAGGTATGCATATGGTGAGAAGGCGCTGAAGTTGTTTTATGAGATGCAATGTAAGGGTGTTCCAGTAGACGGATACACGTTTGCCACTCTTCTCGTTGCCTATGCAAACTCGCAAAGTCTTGGAGACGGCAAGGAGATCCATGAAGAAATAGTTAGGAATGGGTTCCATACTAATGTTTTTGTGGTAAGTGCACTTGTAAACATGTATGCTAAATGTGGAGAGAGAGGGGATGCACGAAAATTTGATGAAATGCCTGAAGAAATTTGTTGATGAGGCTCTGAAGCTCTGCTCGAAAATGCCAGAAAGAAACGTGGTTTCACGGACAGTAGTGATTGCCGGATGTGTGTAGAATGGACTCATTAATGAATCCCAGGAACTATTTGAAAAAATGCCTGAATGAAATGTGATCTCATGGACGACGATGATTTTATGATATGCTCGATATGGCGAAATTGAGGAAGCACTGAAGCTGTTTTGGAAAATACCTCATCGGAATACGGTTTCTTGGACGGCAATGATTACTGCTTCCGCTAAGCATGGCCATGCGGAGGATGCCCTTAAATTGTTTGGCCATACGCAGCAAACTGGCATTCGGCTTAATCAATTTACTTTTGCCAGTGTTCTCTCTGCTTGTGCAAATATGGGATCTTTGAAACATGGCAAAGAGATCCATGAATGCATAATTAGAAGCGGGTTGCATTCCGATGTTGTTGTTGGGAGTGCCCTTGTAGACATGTATGTCAAATGTAGGAGCATACAGGAAGCACACACCGTGTTTGAAAATTTGCCTGAACAAAATGTCGTTTCTTGGAATACAATGATTGTAGGATATGCAAAGTATGGGTATGTCGATGAAGCTGCGAATCTCTTTGTGAAAATCCCTATTCGGGATGTGGTTTCATGGAATATAATGATTGCTGGATATATACAAAATGGGTATCTTGATGAAGCAGTGAAGTTGTTTCAAGGAATGCCAGAATGAGATATTGTCTCGTGGAATACAATGGTTGCAGGTTATGTACATAATTGGCATTTCTATGAGGCATTGACACTTTTTCAGGAACTGTAATCGACTAATATGAAGCCATACTTTGACACATTTGCCTGTGTGCTTCCAGCATGTGCCAATTTGGTAGCTCTGGGACATGGCAAGTTGGTCCACAATTGTATGGTTAAAAATGGATTTCAATCTGATCATGATGATTTTGTGTGTAGTGCCCTGGTAGACATGTATTCCAAATGTGGTACTATAAAGGATGCACGTCGGGTTTTTGATAGAATACCTAGACGTGATGTGGTGTCATGGAATGAAATGGTATTAGGATATGCAATGCATGGTCATTGCAGGGAGACCCTCTTACTCGTTTAAGAAATGAAAGAGGCTGGCACCATGCCAGACAATGCAACCTTTGTTGGTGTCTTGTCTGCTTGCGGCCATGGAGGCTTGGTGAAGGATGGCTGGAAACATTTTCATTGCATGAGTCAGAATTATCACATGGAACCAGAGCTTGAGCACTATGTGTGCATGGTTGACCTCCTTGGTCGTGCTGGGCATCTGGATGAGGTGCAAGTCTTTATTGACAAAATGCCAATAAATCTTGAACCAGCTGTGTGGAGATCTTTACTAGGTTCCTGTAAGGTCCATAAGAATATAGAACTAAGAGAATCTGTGGCGCAACAACTTTTTGAGTTAGATCCTGAAAATGCGTCACCGTATGTGCAACTGGCAAACATCTATGCAGTGGCGGGTAGGTGGGATGATGCAAAAAATGTCTGGAAAATGATGAAAGATGGGGTTAAAAGAGATGCCAGGATGCAGCTGGATTGAGATAAATAACAGATGCAGGACATTTTTGCAGAGTTGGAAAGGTTGTTTGGGTATATGAAAGAGGCAGGATATGTGCCGGACACAGACTTTGTGTTGGATGATGTGGAAGAGGAGCAGAAGGAACATGTTCTCTTCCACCATAGTCAGAAGCTGGCCATTGTATTTGGGCTTATCAACACATATCATGGGACAACCATTAGAATTGTTAAAAACCTTCGAGTGTGTGGTGACTGTCATTCTGCCACTAAGTTCATTTCTAAGATTGTTTTATGAGAAATCATTATGAGAGATACTAACCGTTTCCATCATTTCAAGGATGGGCAGTGTTCCTGTGGGGCCTTTTGGTGATATGCTACTTAAAAGTGGATTATACCCAGGCTGAAATAATGACAAACTTGTGTATATCTGCTCTGTGTTGCTAATGCACTTAATTTTTTCAAGAACTTCTGTGTCGAGAGATTCTATTTATTAATCTGAATCAGATAAATTACTTTCGAAAATGATACTTCATCCTAGAGTATATATGTTTGGTGGCAGGCCTTAACTTCTTCAGAGAACGCTATATTAAGCACTTATTACAGATTACTCAATGACAGATTGATCTTACTGAAAACAACGGAATAAATGTAGCTAGGTCTGTAACAATAAATTCAATAATCTATATCACGACAGATTCCAGTATACTAAGGAAACTCAGCAACAGTAAAATAAATACAGAAGATATATTTGGAATTCCAATTATGCTTCCATTGCTCCCCGATACTCCTTGAGCCTTTTTTTGATGGAGCAAGCTAGAGACATATTGTGAAAATTCCTTGAATGTAATTACTGGAAATTTATCTTCTAATTGTTAGTAGTTTGTCTGTCTTCTGAATTATTATTCAGCAAACAACAATAAATTCACAATTGCATTCTTCACAATAAAAATGTTGCAGAAATATAAAATATAGAACTGAGAAATAGATGCACATACAAAAATTGACACTGTTGTTTTTGGACAATTGTTCCTTGAAAAGCCCTGAAGGGAAAACTAGTGCAGTAGACAGGGTTTTATTAATGCTTCAACAAATTCAAGAGTACAATTGCTAATCTTGCAAAGCTCCGGCAATATACTACTGACAAAATAATCTGGAAGACACCCTTGTCTCCCGTTGCAACTGATCTTGTCTCTCCTAGCCTGCTTGCGCTCTCCCTTGCCACTCACACTGAAGCCCAAAAATGCGCACTGCCTGGCTGAATAAAACTGTACAGCCCCAGAAATGCTTCTAGGTGAGATGCCTAGCTTCCCTCTGCCTCTAGAACCCACTCGCTTTGCCTCGACAACTTGCAACTGAAACATGGCTCCTCCGGCAACTCGCACCGGGAAATCTAGCTAACTCACACTACTGTATTCGGCCTCCTCTTTCTTGTGACTTGGACACTGGAAAATACTAAGGAAAATTCCTCCAAACTCCTGCTCTCAAATCTTTGTTGATCTCTCGGTCTGATCCTTCCCCTAGATTCAATTGTGCCCTTGTTGAGTATTGCAACTGGGTAAGTCAAACTGCTCAACCTACCAATTGTATCTATCTTCAAGCCCTTCGACATGCTCTTATAATCTCTTGTTGGAGTCTCAACGGCCATGATTACATCTCAACCAACGACCAAGATCATCTTGACTTCATCCATATAAGTCTTTGGACCAAAATCAAACTTTCTTAATTAATTCTCTTTAATTAACCAATTTTCCTAGGTTAGACTTAGGAATATTTTAATTATGGCTAATTATGTTAATTAAGGCATCTCCAAGTCTTTTCTCTCAAAACCTTTTCTAGGCTTTGGAGATCTCGTGTTCCTTAGTCTCTTAGACACAATCTGTGACACAAACACCTATCCGCTGCTACAAAAACTAACACATCCTCATGCTGGTGTCATTATCTTCTTTCATCAGAATCATCATATGCCTATTTGATATTCCCCTGGTTTTGATACAAACACTGAAGTAGAATTTACGGCTTTGTGGACCTTGTTTTATGTCACCAATTTTAAAAACATTTTAAGCTGCAAATCATGGGAGATTCAAAGCTTTTCATTGATTGGTTGGAGAGAAAAGTTTTCATTAAAGCCCTTTGTCTAGAACATATCCTATGGAATATCTGTAGCGAAATAAATGAGATGAAATGTTTTTCTGCCAAGCATATCCTGAGGGAATTGAACTCAAAAGGAGATCAGCTTTCTAAAGAGACCCTAAAATTGCCATATGTTTCTCTTGGCATCGATGAAATCCTAGACGGGTAGGAAATTCAAGTGATGGAGTTCCATCTTTAAAGAAAGGAAGTTTTGAAATGAACGATTATCTTGATAAATATGTTTAATTGTCTATTACAGTTTATCCTTCTGGTCATTTTCTTCTTGGATCATTATCCAGATTAGATCAGGTTTCAAACCTAGTCTGAGAATGTATATTTCACTTCACTATGAAAATATAAGTTTTATTTTTCAGGGAAAAAGAAAATACAACAGATATATATTCTGAAATACAACACTATGAAACCGTAGAACAAAATTTTAAACATCAAACAGGAACATTAGCCAAAATAGAATTACTTTGAATCTCCAACTACACAACGAAAACTTTCCTAAGTATGTTTGCCAACTTACCCTAGATTTTCCAAGGTAGTATGAATGCTGCTCTTGGGCCAACCTACTCTGATATCAACTAGCTGCAAGAAACGAAAACTCCATTCCAATTTCTTTCTGAAATGCCAAGGCTTATTTTCATGCTTCTCCCCACCCTAGTCCAAGTGATGATGTAGTTACTCCATAAATGTGTGGCCACTGCATAGACCAATGAATGGATGGATTTTCCAACAACCTCCACTTGAGTGATAAGTTTAGTTTCACCTACCATATATGGATAAGGTCAACGACATGAAAACGATGGTTTTCCGACTACCTGTAATCTCCATTGACCAAGTTCTCAAGCTTCTGGATGAACATGTAAAATTGGTCTATTTTGGCTTCTTTGGCTTGTAAAAACACTGATTACATAATTGTAGCTAAAATTACAACTTCTTTGAGGCATATTTTTATCTAATGCCTCTTTGATTTTTTTTTTTTGTCAGTTAGGCATTGTGATGTCATAGTCTTTGCTAGTTCACAACCTGAGTTTATCTGGTCTCTGTGAATCTACTGTTTTGCTAGAGATTTGGGACCAAGTGCCTTAATGGTTGCGCTAAGCCTACTACTGTTCCCCTTTTTGTAATTTATCTTAATCCTCGAGTGATGAAAAACTAAAATATGGTTTCATCTTTTCTGAAATATCCTATTCTTTTTGCAGACTATAGATATTGGTAAATTATAATTTCTATATATTAGAGGATCATGTTATTAACTTATTAGCATATTCAAATTGGACTGTTATGTTCAATTTTGTTCTAATAGAATAATTTTCTTTTGGATATTGTTCTATATAATATTTTCTGTCTCTAATTTTTTGAAAAATATTATTTCTTTTCCTAGATCTATCTTGAAATTGTTTGTGCCACTACAAGCATGTTGCAGTAGGAAGAAGTTTCTTAGCTTTTCCTAGATCGAAACGATTTTATCTTTCATATAAGGAACTGTTTTGGGTGCATTGATTAGAAGGTTAATAAGTTCTGTAAATCATGTGAATCAACACACAATCCATGTGGACAAAACTCACATTTTCAAAGTCATTAGATGTTATTCACTATTTCTGATGCCTCAAATAAAACTGGAGGAAAAGAGACAATACAAATAGAGTATAGCATTTGTCACCATTCCTAGATCAGGAACAACTTCTACCTTGAGGATTGAGCTTATACTCAAGACCATATCGGAGAAAAACTATAGAAAAAACCTCTGGATTCCTGCAAAGCAAATCATCCTTTTGAATTTGTAGATAATTTCAAGGAGTGTTGCCAGTGGGAAAAACATCATAATGGATGAAGACTATTGCTGACTGTTGGCAGTGGGAATGTTGTTGACTGCAGTATATTACTTAAGCAGTACTCCATCTGATTATAATTTATTACCATGATACAAGCTTGTTTGTTGACCAAATCTTTGTTTGAAATATTTAGATCACACATTGATCATTAATTCTTAAACATAAGGTCTTCATTACCTATAACACTTATATTTTTGGCTGTCTTTAATCTTTTGTAAGACACTATTTAGTTTATGGTCCAGCGTGATGTCTTATTAAAATACAATTGCTTTCAAGTCCACAATAGGGTCTTTAAGCCACCATTATTCCTCTACTTAATTATTGTCTTATTTACCAATAATCAAACTTATTTCATGGTTATTCTAAACATAAAAAGAAGATACCAAAATGGAGTGGAGCCGAACATCAAAAGTTTGGAAATATAACAGATTGCTAGCAAGAAATTCACTGCAATGGATTTCATTATATTCAATTTATTACAAAATGCTAGCACTGTTTCCTCAAGACCGTGGAAACTGCCACAGTATTGAATAATACTTCCCTTGTGCTTCAAGAGCATCATTTCATATAATGATGCTTATATAAAAGGTAAATTAATCTATAATAGGTTTATCACTTGTTGTACAACTGGAAGTTGGAAAACCATGGACTAGATAAAATACAAGCCTTCAACCATGATCATCACTTCCATGATGTGTTTTACAACAAAAAATATTTGTATAGATAAACGTTGTGCGCTTGGCAAAAGACCACATTGTGTGTTTGGATGAGAATTGCATGCTTGGAAAAATACAACATTGTGTGCTTCGCTGAGAATTTATGTCTTCCACATTGAGGTTGAATGCATGGACAATCCTGGTTGGAAACAGAATTGTAGAACAACCTAAAAAAAAAGCATCCATGTTAAAATTTTGAAAATTAATCAACACCATCATTATCCAGCAGACCATAAACTATATGTGACCAGGAACATCAACACGCATATATACATGAGCACACAAGATCAAAATAAATACTTTCACCAAACACACAACTAAAAGATAACAACCGACGTTGATTTGGGCAATAGGACAGTTAACACTTTATCACACGCATAAAAGGACAAAACATCATTCAGTGAACATCAACAAATCATGAAGAGGGCAAGTTTAAAATAACATAACAACCTATTACGCTATCAATACTATTCCATGAAGGCAAAATCAGCTTGATGAAGTCATGAAAATCCAACGAGATCTTTGACTAGAGGCAAGGAATCAAAAATCCGACGACAAAAAATGCAATGATAAGGTTCAAACCTCATTGGCCTTTGACCATCTAACCATAATAAAGATCTATAAATCTAATAAACATCGAACCATGAAAATAGGTATGAGAACACAGTAAGTACATGTTTAAGTATAAAAATCAAACATGTTGCATGAACATAAATAAGTAAAAAGATTCTATTTGACAGCCAGCATGATGGATAGGGAAAAAATAACAGCGTGAGCAATGAACCCATATGATGGTCCTTCTCCTCAACCATGAACAAGCATAAAAAGGCATGTAATGCCCATGACTTTGGCATAGGAAATACAATTAACACCTTAGTGGGGGAAAGGTGTTGAGGACTGAACTTTGCTTCAGTGAGAAATGCATGGGAAGAAACATAAGCACTGACAATGATCACATTTAACAATCCTAATTTTTCAGTGACCATGAACAGATAGTGAAAAAGGTATTTTCATAACAACATAACAATGGGAAAACATAAATATACTTAGAATATGAAAAAGGGCTATTGACAACACCATGAAAACCTAGCTTATATATTTTTTTTACAAATTATCATCTCTTCACAAGATATGCCAAATTCCAATACAATAGTAATGTTAGATATACTCACTTAAGAGTTTTTTTTATCCCGACATCAAAAACTCATCATCTTACTAGGGGGATTTTAACCAGAGTGGGGAGGATAATGTCAGTTCTGCCCAACCACTTAAGATAACTCCAATTAACTCATCCGTGATACAAATTATTACAAAACAAACAATTTACCCATTAAATCCTAATATCCCTAGTACTATTTTTAAAGAAAAATTCTGATATATACGTATTCTTGATATTTCAAAGTTACAAACAAATTTCTAACCTACTATTGATATTCAGAATCATTGATTATTCATTTTACTTCCCAAAAAAATTTAACAAATGGCATAATCCCTGTATTCAGAAAAAAACAGAAGCTGTAAAATAATACTATTTGTTACAGAGGCAGAGTGAAAATGAAATCTAAGACTACTATAATATTCTGAATCGTTTTTGGCCATGTTTTTGGCCATTGTAACCCTCTCATCCACTATACACAACCATTGGTGTTGAGACTGATACAAAACCATTGTTTTTGGCCCATTGGAAGGTTGATGTGTTAATTCCCTATTGAAATCCGATCAGCTATCTGGCGTTAGTTAATTCCTATGAGAGTTGAAATTTGTAAGCCATGTGGATTCAACTAAATGCTGATATGTTTTTGGGGTTTCACCTTTTGGTTGAGTCCCAACATCTTTTTGGTGATGCAACCCTTTTTGTTAAATGCTAATCATCAGAGATCTGCAATTCGTTTCCACCAGTAGTACTCAAACCTCACAATTTTTTGCCCAACGGCGATGAAACTTTTAGGAATATCACTGAAATATTCTTTCAAGGGTTTATGGAATGGTGTTGAAGTGTTGAGAATTTGCTAATTTTGCACTTTTCCACCAAATGCTGATAAGCAGGGTAAAGCACACTGAGAGAATATTTTTCAAAAGCACTGAAATGGATGAAAATTGAACCTTTGAATGCTCTTGACGCACTGGACCTGTCATTAATGGTGGATTTAATGTTTTGAGTTGCATTTAAGCTGGAAGATTCAGAGAATCGGATCGTAATGACTAGATACCTAGATTAAACCATTGCTATTTAAATCTACATTCAAACCTTCAAATTGCTCACTGTGCCCTATGTTTGAATGATTAACGTTGTTATCTCTGTGCCCTGAGATGTCTGAGTTGCACAAATTACCAGCGACAGGAGGTACAATTCTGGGTTGTTCATTGATTTTCTTGTTATCTTATCAATGGTAAGTAGTTAATTATTTTTAATTCCACCAATGCTGGGTGATTATAGATTCTATCAAGATGCTTAGAATATCCCCCCATCCCATTTTGTTAATGCGAAGACAGTGAGTTGTAGGTTATCATATTGAGTATTTTGTTCCAAGAAAATGCAGTCAAGGAGGGCTTCCATTTTGGAATCCCTGGAAAGGCTAGATGGGAAGGGAAAGAAACCATTGTAGGCATATGATCCAACATGGGTGGGAGAGGCCTAGGTAGGGCTATCAAGGAATGTCAAGTCAGTGATCAAGTTTCCTCCAAGGAAAATGTTCGCATAGGTATTGTCATATAAGGACACTGAGCTAAGCATAGGAATAAAGGTCTTCTTTTTTCTCCAGAAGAAAAAAGATGTTACCATCCCCTGAATCTATAACGCTCAGAAAGAGCACAATACAGCCAAAAACATCGTCAGATATAGTAGAGGAAAACAATACCACAAAAACCAGAGGAAAACCTCCAATTCGATAGCTAGGAAAGAAACCTGAAAATGCCCAAAACAAGTCCAGAAGGACCATACCAGTGAAAAATAGATAGACAAAGTCTACTTGCGATCTTTAATAATCTGGTTTAGCGACGTGAGTAGTGCAGGAAAAATGCAAACCCGGGTGTATCTCTGTGAGATGTGAACAATGTAGAATTCGCAGCATCCGTGAGCTTTGTCTGGTTGCAAGTTCTGAAGGTGTGCGATGGGGGCTCCTCGCGTGGTTGAGGCATCAGTTTGAATTTAGGTGTAAGGACTATGACCAAGTGTAAGGACTATGCAATTTTTTTTTTTTTTTTTTCAAAAGATCTTTTTGTCAACACAGCCATAAAAGAAACGCATGGAGATTTCAATTCATTCAACACACACATCGCTGACACTTATTCAGGAAAATAACACAACATTTACATATTTTTAATCTAGGATCAAGTAGTAACGAAATACATATGTACCGTTCACCGGAAGGCGAGACTCCGCTTGCTCTGTTGTCGCTGGTATTCCCTTGTTGCCGGTCACTTCTGCGAGTGTATGATGACACACTTGATCCGAAAACGAGACCCACCGGTTAACCTCCCAACCTACTCCTTGGGTACTCTTCTTCCCCGCGGACCCCCGAGCTGCAATGGGGTTGTACAATGGAGGAAGAATCTAGCTGGCAGAGGAGAGCACCCTTAGCTCAAGAGTCTCCTCTCTAAAAATCCTCTACCTCACCAAACTCATTATAGCTTCGTAATCACTGCTCTGACATCATATCATCCATCCAACAATAGGGTTCCCAAAAGTCCCTTCTACCATGGCTTGCCCCTTCTTTTATAAGAGTCCTCATAGATGACACT
>APFE031158417.1:136314-232673 GCA_000404065.3 Pinus taeda | reverse complement strand
TATTACTAACTACTCTAATATTTAGGTTTCATAACTTGGATTACGTATTATTAATGTAGATTAATTTATTTATATTTATAATATCATCAAATTACTCTATTATCATAACCTTAATTACGCTATTATTTATATATATTTGGTTATGATGACTTGTTTACTAAAAAATAACTAAATGTATTTTATATTTAAGTTTCGTTTTTAATTTAATTTATATTTATTTATTATTTGTAATTCAGACACCCCTTTGACTTATGTTTGAATTTAGTAATTAGCTACTTTTATATATTTAAAATTTTCTATAACTAACTAAATATTAATATATATCATCTTTGGTTATAATTTATTTTTTAATATTTATTTATAATTATAGGTGGTTAAAAATGGTCCATGGTCCTAATTAATCAGTCAAATCTAGTCGTTGTTAATATAGCCGTTTTTTTAGCTGTTGGAGTTTTTGCTCTATTTATTTAACATGCAATGCTTGATCTGCTCATTCAACTTTTCCTGACAATGAACTACACTAGTTGGTTCGAAACGCATCGATAAATAAAATTTCTTGTGTTGTAAGCCGAAAAATCTCTCATAGAATTTTCTCCCTTTCTAAGAATATTATGACCCTCTTGAATCTAGACAAAAATGGTTTTCCTAGGGTTGATGCTCTTGAATTAGAGTTGCTACCTATAAATTGTATGACTTCCCAGGTAGAAAGTTTAGTCTTCATCAAGATCATAAAAATTAATTTGAATTGTGCTTCTATACTCCAGTCAAGGTTCACCACTTGTCATATATTCCTCTAAGTGCATTGTACCTCACTCAAGATATTTGATCCATTCCTCTAAATATTTTCCTTAAGGTTCACCTTTATTTCTAGAAAATGGCATAGATTAAATCTCCTTAATCACATATTCATGTTCCCTATTTCCTCTTGTACCTATAAGCACGTGATTAGAAAATATTATTTATGTACCCTTAGGTGCTATCATAGATTCTTCTTTACTCAGTACTTCTAAACATTAATCATCAGTCGTAATTTCTCCATCTTCCTCAAGTTCTAGTTGGAACTATTCCAACAACTCTATTTCTTCATTACGCTCCATGAGTATTGTATTTGAACATTTTTTTATATCTCAGTTTTCCATTTGTAGGGATACTTCTTTTCGAATATTTTTGTTTCCACTATCCCCTGCAGAAAACTCGTCATTTTCCTATTTTGCATGACCTTTTGTAATGATTGTCTACCTTTGCAATTAGCGTGACTTGCACATGAACACATTTTAATAGTTTTAAAGATGTAATACTCTTGAGTCTCTATTGATTCTCTTGGCATCATCTACTTTTCTGGATTATTCAAGCACTCCAAGAGATTTTCTATCATTCTTCTCTCCCCATATTCATCATCATATTCACCAAGAAGTGTTCCTTGTTCTGGTTCAAAGAGCTAAACATCACTTCCATCATACTCATTTTTCCTAGTACGCTTCTTCTCTAGTGAGGCATTCAAACTACGATTCAACTTCCTCATCAACTTTCTTGCAAACAACTTCTTAATAAGCCATTTTACCTCCTTCCTCCAAATACCAAATTATTTGTGTAGTCTCTATCAATTTCTTGTAGTAGCTGCATCACTATGTTGAGCCTTTTCTTCAACTGAGAAAACTATCTATAAAATTCTGCTTGATTCATCCTTCCTACTATGCCATATTCTTTAGAATTTTATTTTCCTTTGTTGTGGCTTACACTTAACGCTTTGTAACAATCTTCATTAGTCATCTTAATTCCTTCGTTGTCAGATTCTTGCGACTCACTGTGAGCTACAATTAAGACCTCTTAACAAGTCTTATCCATTACCTATTACCCAAATACCTCACCAAGCCTTCTGTATGGCTTATCCTTTTGGTATTCCTATGGTTCTCTCCTCCATAAACTCCTAAGAACTCCTTGCTCTTTTTGTGCTTCTACACCTACTACTTACTTGTCTCAAGAAATTCTTTTTCTCTCGTAACTTTCCTTGGAGGAATTCCTCTATCCTCTTCTCTATTTTATCCTCAACTCTAGAACCTCTTGTGTAACCTCTGTGATTTAAGGGTTCTCTACCAGTGATTCTTTTTTCTCCTGCTACTAACTACAATTATGAGCTTATTCACTAGGTTAAAATAAATCTATAAGACCGTATTTACTTAATAGATCTCCTTCAACATAGAAACATTATTTCATTCTAGAAAGTCACTATTTCCCTCTTTGATGAGGCTATTTTCACCATTTATTCTTCACACTACTCAAAGATTCTTCTACAACAATTTCTCCAAATGTATTTATTTCTTGGCTGGGAATCTCCTCAATCGACCTTGTCCCATTTCTGTTTCTTTTTCCTATTTATGTACTAAAGTTCTAACGCCTTTTTCTTCCTGTGATGTTATAATATTACTAGCATCCCTTACTTTCCATAAATTCCCTTAGTATGTGGTTATAGGAAAATCAAAATTCCTAACTAATAACATAAAGCACTTCTTGTTGGAGTCCATTATAATTTATCACACAAGATACATTTCTAGTTGTTTCTCATGAAATTTGTGTACAAGCTCGAAATCCTATCACATGGTAGACTCTTTTACTCTCAAATTCATTCCAAATATGAATTTTGGATTGAATAAAGTAAGAGGCATGCTTATATGATTTAATTATATGTAACTAAATCTCAAAACTCTTACCCTAAAGTATTAAGTGTACTATACAAGAAATGAACTCATCATATATATTAGGATCTAAAATTGAAATTTACCTTTAACCAATTCTAACCATAAGATATGTGTGTTGTTTGGCTCACTCACTTCCCCATTAGTACTCCCTTAAAATCTCTTAGCTGGCTGCAATTTCTCTCTATTCACTTCTCAATACCCCAAGTGTAGCTATTCTGCTTTGATGCCACTTGGCACAATATTTTAAACTGCTTTCAATCCCTCATTCATGTCTGAACTTGATCTATATTATAATATTGCAGAACTCACTTATAGTTCACAATAGCACTCTTTCCCCAATCCTTAACAAATGGATTAACCCAATCCCTAAGAAGCATCATCACATGACTCCTTAGTGACCAAGAGATTTCATTGCATGGCACCTGGAAATCAATGGACGTGATAACATAGGAAAATTGATAACTCATATAAATTGTTTGCGGTACCCTTCACATCAACTTGGAAGGAATGGAGGTTCATGCTCAAATTTATTGGTGGAGTTTCCACCGTTTCAGTCAAATGTTAGAGTATCTTTGGTAGAATACAATGATTACTATGAATGGCATGGGGGATCCCCTATGTAGTAAGTAGAGGGGAGGGGTCTACAATTATGGTTCCACTCTCATTGGAACCTTACCTATCCTCACATCAACTAACATTTTTATTCTTACCCATAATGTGGATCAAAATTTGACCACAAGTATTGCCCCTCTTTGAAACTGAATTCATTACTCAGCCTCTCATAAACTTTTCACAAATCTTGTTACCTTGTAAGATTGAGAGTTATCCCACATAAAAATACTTTAGCTTTCTAATAACTGCATTGGGAATCCTATGAATAATAGTCACCTAAAATAATGAATCTAGAACTCATACAATGAAATATGTAGTGAGCTAATTCGGTCCCTTCCATGATTCTTCACAATGACTTTATGAGCTCTACATTGATATAATTCAATCTACCCAAGAATCCAAAGAAAAAGACCAACATTATAGAAAAGGCAGTCCTCAAGCTTTCTTGAAATGATACAAGGTTTGTAGAATCTACCAAGATTATGGAACTAGTGTAGCACAGCCTGAACCACAAGGTCTATTAGAGCCTAGATCGACCTCATGCTAAAGGGAGGCAATCCTAGGATAACCACAAACCAAGCTTAACCTGGTAGCTAGCCCTACCAAGTCGGGAGAGCGCTCTCTCCTTGTCAATATCAGTGGAGATGACTTAATTGAATATGAGTTTTAGGCTAGGTATAGTAGTTCTAAAGTTTTTGGTTGATTTTGAAGGTTTTGTTGATGGATCAAATGGATCAGGCAGCTTTGGGTGCGAGAAATCAAGTCAGAATTGTAGGGTGTTCTATGGGGCGAGGTAGGTAGGTGTTTTGGCACTTGGAATTGAGTGAGACGGTAGGTCTAAGACTGGTGAGGAGATGAGGATGGCATACAAGGATCATGAGTCCTCTTCAGACAGTTGGAAACATCAAAAACTAAATGTATTCCCAAGGCAGAGCACTATTACCAATGTATTCAACCTATCTATCTTGATTTCATTTAGTTAAGAAGAATGAAATAGATTTGGGCACATATACACATGAGAAAAACCAAATGCCAGAAGGAGAAATAATGCAAAAACATGTTACCACAAGAACCCCACAAAAATAGCTGCAAGTCCTCGTTTATTTCCTTGCCAAATTGTTGTAGAGATGTACAATGTAGCTCAAAGCATCCACTAGACTCCAACCTTTGCTAATGACTGAAAAAGTACATAATATAGACATAAAACCACCTATGCTAGCCATCATGGGTTTAATCCATGAGAAGAGAGGTCGTTTCAACCATTTCTAAACTAAGAACATGAATATCGACAGTGGAACAACTTGCCTCTAAAACCATGGAAACTGATTCATTCACCCCCAAACCACCTCAAAATGATGAATCTACCCTCTAGAGTAATTGCACAATTACATTTACATAGAATAGAATCATCTACATTTATAAATTCATCCAATATGAAAGAAAAAGTCAACTTGTAGAAAAATTAGGCGAAATTTTGTTTTTTTAGCAAAACTGGCAAAATTTATCCTATCTGTAGCACCACTCTTCCTATGCGCAACACCTTGTCAGAAACAGGTTTGGAGGCCTTTCCTTTCACCAAATGTATCCCAAGATAGCTCGTTGGAAAGGTATTCCTATCTAGTTTCTAGAAGATCTTGAATTTTTTCATTTGGAGGTCATTTGCCCCTCAAAAGTGGAAACTCCCAAGGCTACTTCCTGTGTGTCCAAAAAGTGGAAAAGAGGGCATTTTTTAATGGTTTTTTTGGCTTTTAGGTGACCACGATTTGCTCCAAATTTGGTGAAACTTTCAGGGATTGATGTTCTCATTGTGTTGAATCTGAATATGCAAGCCATTATTTGAAAAAGTGTCTCCATCAAACCAAGTTCCGGTGTTGCAAAATTTAAAATTTGAAAATTGCAAAATTTTACCAAAATTTTCGCAAAATTGGTACAAGGCACGCTCATCCACTACTTTTATGAGCTAATGAGGCATCAGCTAGGATTTCCAACTTGTTTTCCTCCTTTTTTCTTCTCAAAGACTTCCTCAACCTTGCCTTAAGCTTCCTCATCCTCATATTGCATATTTTGTTCCAGGTCATATGGTGATAGGCCATATGACAAAGCATCTTATTTTCTTTATTGGCCTTCTCAAGTAGATTTTGAAGGTGTATGTTGACCCTTTCAAGCCAAGTTTCCTGGTCATTCTCAATCTCTTGCTCAATGGAGGTCATCTTGACCTTTGCCTTCTTTGCATAATTGATCATCCACTTTTCCCTCTCTAAATTGACTGACAAGGCTTGTATATTGGCCTCTTGCTCTTTTATGATCATGTCTTTAGTTATCTTTGCACCTTGAGTCTCCAAATCAATGACATCAACTCCCTGTGTTTCCTCATGATCAACTAGGTCAAATTCCCTCTCTTGCTCATCACTAGGATCCTACTTATGCATTTTACCCTTGCCTCTACCTCTTCCCTTGCCGTGCTACCCAATATGTACCTGTTTTGCTGAAGAAGAAGGAAAATCCCCTTCTACTCCTTGTGAAGATAGCATTTTCCTATGGTCTGAAGATGAAGGTGAGACCCCTTTCATGCCTTGGGGAGATAATACTGCATAGCAACTACAAAGAGCCTCTTAGTGCCCCTATGATATGTCACAAACACTGGCACTCCAACAGTTTCAGTTTCTTTGGCTTGTTCATGTCCCAAAGGTCCACATTCCTCCTAATACACTGATAAAAATATTTCTGAGCCTTTGAACATCTCATGAGAAATGAAAGTCTCGCATGGCATGTTGATAAGGTTTAGCTGATGTAGAATAATAATTTTGATCAAAGCATAATGAAATATGTTGTTTAACTGTTGGGTATATGGCTTCTTCTTGACATAGAATGCCATCTTCTCAATATTTTGGAACATGAAGTAAGGAATATTCATCATCTTCACTCTAGTAAAATGCATCAACAATCTAATGTGGTAGGCATACAACCGAGAAAACCTACCTTCACATGTAAAGTATTTGATGATAATCTTCATGAGTGGAGCAAACCTTTTTCTCCAAGAATTTGAAGGGGAACACTCTCTTCAACTTGCCATGGTATTTAGCCTTGACATAAGGCTCATAGTACTCCTCGTCAATATACTGTCCTTTGTTCCATTTTTCACCTACATTTGGAATGCATGTAGCCTCTAAAATAATAGCAAGTGACAAAGTGAATGTGTCACAAACAACCTTGCTAATTCATGATGAAACTTAACCTTCTCCACCATTTCATAGAAACCAAAACATGACTAATTTTTGAAACATGAGATGGCAAGTGGACAAGCAAGCAATTCCCTCAAACTAATGGGTTCCTCCCTAATTATCTTTCCCCCTTTGTGAGGCTTCTTCTGCTGCAAATTTCTTTCCCTAGAACTGTCATTAAGGGTGTCTTCTTCCAACTCATACTCACTCTCTTTTTCCATTGTTATTTATGGTTGTAATTCCTTGTGGTCAATAACGGGAGGGGTGAATGAAGATGAGTATGAAGAGATTTTATAAACTAATAGATGTTTAGGAATGGTGAATGGGATTGTATGGTTTTTGGGGATAATGTAAGTGGGAAAATGGGAATAGGGAAAATGTATGAGGGGGATGGGGTTTGGAAGATAAGTTTATGGGAATGGGGATTAGTTTAGGTAAATGGTGGCAAGGAAAGAGCAAGCAAGCTATGGAGTGATGAAGAAAACTAGAGAACACTAGAAACTAGGGTTTCAACTTCAAAGATGATAACAAACCAACTCTAACAACCAAACCCTAAACCATGTGAGATAATGGTGGTACTTATTTGCAAGACGGCGAATTGAGGAGTTTGAAGTGAATTCAACAATTGTGAAGCTTTGTTGGGTGAACTGGAGCTTGATTGCATAGGTGCAAAATGCTTGACATAGGTGCAGAATGCCTATCCTGTGCATAGCACCCGTTTAAAAATGCACAGTGGAGAAAACCTAGGTGCGCAGTGCTGGGATTAGGTGCATAGCGTGAGGTGATTTTTCTCCAAAACACAACAAACTACTTCTCTTTGCTCACTATCACCTTAAATCGTGATTTTTCTCATAAACTTCAACTTCAAACAATGAATTAACTTGACAATGAAATGGCCTTTATGTGGCTTGGGAACTTTTCAATTTTCACTCTACAAAACCCACTTTATAATGCCCTTTAGCTTTTTTATATGCTCTGTTTTTTTATGCTTGAATTTTTGCTTAAAATAGTTGAACTAATGCTTGATGATCTTTGTTTTTGCAGTGACATGTCTTTGGAAATATTGGCAGGTTCCCAGGAGCATCATGAGACTTAGTTATTACATATAAGAAATGATGAAATTACATGAAAGTACAAATAAATACAAATTCTCTGCTTTCACCTCAAGCTAGTTTTGAGGTGAAAAACTTATTAAATTTACAAATTACAATTTTAAAGCTTCCCTGATGGTTATTGTCATCCTCATGTGTCTTCTAACCCTTATTAGTCAATGGTTACTCAAAATTTGACATGGTGAAACCCTAATACCTAATGAAATTGAAACCCTAAGACCTAAGACCTATTTGATGAAATAAACCAAAAAGGAAATTGCACCTGAACCATTGATTTAATCACACATGAAAAATTTTCAGCAAATATTTGTCATGAGGGGAAAAAATGAAATGTTCTTAGCATCAGTTGATCCATGACCTAATGGAATGCAACTCATTGAGAATGGGACTACTAATATGAATGCAAAAGAGTGAATTTTGATCACTAATGGCAGTACGAAGACACTGACGCTAACAAGGTCAATGAGGATGAATTACTATAGTGTACTCTAGTTATTTGTGATTTACACGCTCAAGGTTTTCTAGGACCTCTTGTTGGCCACACTTCACTCAAAGCTTTGATAGCGTTCTTTATTCCTTTAATTAATACTTAGATCCGTGAATACCGCAAAATGCTAGTCATTTTCAATCTAGCAGAGACACATACACATAAAACCTTGTTACACCAAGTATTTACACAATCTCCACCCAACGAATTGAATACATAGGGATATATAAGAAAACCTCTATTTACACAATTTCTTGGACATTGTATTTACAAAGCACTACACAGTCACTCCTCTCTAACGATTAGAGCTCTTCTCCCCTATCTACTTCTAACTTAATATACAAACATATATATCTAAATACTAGACATAATATATTCTAAGAGAATCAAGGTTATTTGGACATCAATCCCTACACCTAAAACTACCCAAAATGATAACCTTACAGTTTTTCATTTTCTTACGAATGACGACTTGGCCAAAACACTACCTCACGAAAATAGTCTAGTCAGTCCAGATTCTTTTAGAATATGATAAATTGTATTTACATAAAAATTACTAATCTTATACAAATTACAATTGAGCTAATTTCCTCCCCTTTAGACAATTTCCTTAGCCTTTTGGGTCTAGAGAAAAATGGATTTCCTATGGTTGATTTTCCTACATTATCCTTCCTTCCCATCCTTAGATTAAGGAGAATACATTTCCCTTTAGGAAGGATAAGGATAGACCAAAGACCTAATTAGTGGGTAGCATATTTCCAAAGTTAATTCTCAACAAAACCTATTTGATGAAATATAGAATTAAACAGGCGTTGAAGAATGAGTGTTGTGTTGGAAATATTATTGAGAGGGGGGGTAAATCAGTATTATCAAATCAATATAGCTTTTTCATTTCCATATTCAGATTCATATATGCTACTTTAGTTAAGGAAAACCACATGTATATGCAATTGTGTGTAATGCAATAAGCGTATATCCAGTAAACTTATAATCTAGATAGTTTCTTCTTAATGAGTGCATCAGAATATTATTAACCATATGAATAGTAAACAGGAGCAGTAAATCATAACAAATCATCACAAAAATGAACACCAAGATGTAAGTTGGAAACCAAGTGTCGGTGAAAACCACCTGCTACAATTCGTCTCTATCTTCTTTTAATTAGAAACTGCTTTTTACAATGATTCTGTACTGGTGCAGTCTTATACCAGTATGCGGGCTGCTACCTACAAAAGGCTACAACCTTCTCTCATTCTCCAACTTCTCTTGGAAGGGAGCTAAAACTCCCTTAGCTCTTGCAGTAGCTGAGGTACTAGTACGTAGGTGCTGACCTACAGAAGGCTACAACCTTCTCTTTTCATCCAGGGACCACGTTTCATAAATTTTCAGACTGGATCCATGAATAACATCAATCAAACATCAAGTATATCTGCATCAACCAATCTCCTTTGTACAAACCAATACTGAATCAACCAATCATTTCTCAGAATGTTGTAACCAGAAAACAGTAACAGTAACCGGACACCAATTCTGAACCCAGAACACTGCAGCAATAAATAGAAGTAGCTAAAACATATTTCATGAGATGTACGCTACTTCAATATGCAGAACCCTGCATACACACGCGGCTATATTAAGGCCAACTAGCGTATACACTGTCTTCACTTGCTGAACTCGCGTGTATACGTGCCTCTGATGTGCCGAACCTGCATATAGATCTATAAAAGATATTTTTCCCTTTTCACTTAATCAAACATCAGTTATATCCAGATTATCAGATTTATAGATCTAATCATGCGCCTATTATGACAGATCAAAAATAACACAATGATACTACTATTCAAGGCTTAAGATCTCGACCCCTCAATAGAACTTACCCACCTTTTACTACTCAGGTTCCTCCTTGGTTTAGATTCAACAATGTACAATAACTCAATTTTAGATTTGCTCTTCATAAGATATTCGATACTTTTTTTTCTTACATTTGCCTAATGATCTCCTTTGCTTTTTATAGTCTTAGGCCTTACTCAATACCATGGTCCAAAACCATTTAGAACCAATACTAGGGACCCAATACCTGAGTTCAACACTTCAAATGTAATACCAAGGTCCGAAACCATAGGTCATAGATAACAGACTAAATACCATGGATGAAAAATAAGTTTTCCCGCATGTACATGCTTTTCTTTGCATGAAAGTGCGTGCATATGTATACGCGCCTTTTGATCGCCTAACCCGCATGTACACGCGACTTGGTTAAGAGGAACCTAGTATATCTCTTTTTCCTTTATTCTGAGAGACTGAACTAAGATCTTCCATCTGAGTGAGTTGTCATCAAGGACAACACCAGTGACATAGCGCCAAACCTCTATCATAATGCTAACAATCTCCCCTTTTGGACTTGATGGCAACCCCAAGTCACTCAAAGTCATTATCCCCCTTTGTCATCAAGGTTAAAATGATTATACTCCCCCTGAGTACATGCTGAATTCTCTGCTTCTGTTGTGTTGTCCAAGCTCCCCCTAACTGTAGGCAAGATCTACAAGAAGATGTTCTACATCATAAAAGACCTTCCTATCACTAAAGACTCATACATACATCCATCTCCCAACCAAGTGGGAATATACCAATATTGACTCATCTACCCAACGAAGTGGGGATACACCAAGAATTTACACATGATAAAACAAGAACATTACATCATCCATCCCAGTCATAGTGGGGAAACCAAGATAGGTTGTTGCATGACCTTGATAAGAAAAGAAATACATGACATAGAGACGAAATATATGCAGTAAGACTATGATAGTTACCAACAACTATCATTAGTAGCATCTGTCAATCATCATTCAGACTAGCAACCATGTTCTCCCTCTGCAGATGTTCCACCTGAAATCAAAACAACTGTGGAATTGAACCAAGATCTTCTAAGATAATGCCAACAATGCATTATTAGAAGAATATATGCTGCCCCTGAACCTGTGCCAGATGGTCTCTGTCAAACCCATATCAGACTCTTTTCATCCTGAGCTTGGCCCATTGTTTGTGTTTAAACCAATATATACGCGACTGAATCCACATAAATTGGCGTATGTACACGGATTCTCCTCATTAAACTCGTGTAAAACCACTTTTCTCTCAAACAAATAAGTTTTAGTAGCAAGATGATGCATCAACTACTCCTAGCTTCTATCTGAGGTATTCAAATGTCTCCCTGGGCAGTGGTTTGGTGAGTATATCAACAACTTGTTCCTTAGAGGGAACATACTCCAATTTGACCTTCTGTTCAAGCACTTGTTCCTGGAGAAAATGATATTTGATAGGTATGTGCTTGGTCTTTGAATTCATGACTGGATTCTTTGAAATACTAATTGCACTTGTATTATCACATAGGATGGAGATAGGTGGAGTACAAGTGATTTGAAAATCTTGGAGAGTTTGCATCATCCAAAGGCGTTGTGTGCAGTAAGATGCAATAGCCACATATTCTACTTCAGTTGTAGATAAAGCGATTGAAATTTGTTTCTTGTTGAACCAAGATACTAATCTGGAACCCATAAAGAATGCACCACCACTAGTGCTTTTCTTATCATCCACGCTTCCTGCCCAATCTACATATGTATATGCATGAAGTGTGAGATCTGAATCTCTAGGATACCAAAAGCCATAGTTTTGTGTTCCTTGAAGATATTTGAAAATCCTCTTAACTACCTGAAGGTGTGATTCCTTTGGATTTGCCTAGAATCTTCCAACTATTCCTACTGCATGCATTATGTCTGGTCGGGTACCTGTCAGATAGAGCATACTATTAATCACGGATCTATAGGTTGGTTGATATACTGCTGTCGATTCATCATTTGTGCTAAGTCTACATCCTGTTACCATAGGGGTACATACCGGTTTCGAATCTTCCATGCCATATTTCTTCAAGATCTCCTTGAGGAACTTGGTTTGTGATAAAAAGATACCGTCTTTATTTTGTTGGATTTGTAAACCAAGAAAATATGTCAGCTCACCAAGTAAGGACATTTCGAATTCTTTGTGCATCACCAAAGCAAAGTTTTGATTCATGGCTTCTTCATTGCTACCAAAGATGATATCATCAACATACACAACAAGTATTAGCAATTTATCATTATCAATTTTTATATATCAATTGCTATTGGCTAATCCTTTTGAAAAACCTTGTTGATGGAGGTATTTGTCCAGACGATAATATCAAGCCCTTGGAGCCTGTTTAAGACCGTAGAGTGCCTTCTTAAGTATCCATACAAGTTTTGGATCATTTCCAAGGATAAATCCATCTAGTTGCTAAATATACACTTCTTCTTCTAAGTACCGATTTAGAAAGGCAGATTTCACATCCATTTGGAATACTTTGAACTTCTAAAAGCTAGAAAGAGCAAGGAACATTCTTATGGCCTCAATTCTAGCAACTAGTGAAAAAGTTTCTTTAAAGTCTATACCTTCTTGTTGAGCATACCCTTTACAAAAAAGTCTGGCTTTGTTTCTAATAACTTCTCCATTTTCATTCAGCTTGCTTTTGAATATCCATTTTGTCCCTATGACATTCTTATCTTTTCGTCTAGGAACCAACTCCCAAGTGTTATTCTTTTCAATCTACTCAAGTTCTTCATCCATGGCCTTGACCCAGCATTCATCTTTGAATGCTTCTCTTACATTTTGTAGTTCAGTGGAGGAGAGCAATGCTAGATAGCTTGAAGCTTTTGAAATAGTTCTTCTTGTTTGCACACCTGCCTGTTTCTGCACCAAAATTTGAGTTTCTAGATGATTCTTCTCAACATACCTAGATAGAGTCTTTTCTTTTATCCTTATCTGTTCTTCTGGTGCCTCATGGGTTTCTTCTTCATCATAAGTCTGATTTGATGTTGAAGGATAGTCCTCATCATCTTCAAAATCTTCAGATTTTACTTGCCTAGGAATTTTTCCTTCTTCATCAACCACTACATCAATACTTTCAACAATTTTTCCAAGTATTTTATTGTAACACTTATATCCTTTACTGTGGGGAGAGTATCCAAGGAGAATGCCTTCATCTGCTCTAGGTTCAAACTTGGCAAGGTTTTCATCAGTCTTTTTGATGTAACATTTGCTTCAAAAAATTTTGAAGTATTTTACCGTGGGAGTCTTACCATACCAAAGTTCATGAGGAGTTTGAGTGCTGTTTACCCGAACGTTTATCTTGTTGAGAATAGTAACTACAACAAATGCAGCTTCACCCCAGAAGGTTGTGAGAGTTCTAGACTCATCAAGCATAGCACGTGTCATTTGTTGAACCGTTCTGTTCATCCTTTCCACTACTCCATTTTGCTGAGGAGTCCTTGCAATAGAGAATTCCCTTCTTATTCCATGTTCTTCACAAAAATTTAAAAACTCATCCGAGGTAAATTCCCCTCCTCGATTAGACCTAAGGCATTTGATTCTGCGATCTGATTCATTTTCAACCAAGGCTTTGAATGCTCTGAACTTTTGGAAGCTTCATCTTTATGATTCATGAGTCCTATCCAACACATCTAGGAAATGTCGTCAATGAATAGTATAAAGTATTCTTCTCCTTGAGGTGACCTTTTCCTAGATGGACCACATACATCAATATGTACAAGTTCAAGTGGCTTGCTAGTTGATCCTTCCTTCTCAAGGAAATTAGTTCTGGTTTTCTTACCGAACTGACATGATTTTCATATTGTATTGTCTGGAATTCTGATGTGAGGGAGATCATGAACTGTGTGATGTTTGCATGCTTTCCTTATCTGAGAGAAGCTTAGATGCCCCAATCTTCTGTGCCATAGCCAATGTTCATCATTCTTTCTTAGATAGCATTTTTGTTGTCCTCCTTTGAGTATGTATAAATTATTTGGTGTTCTTATGCCATTGATCACTGTTTCTCCTGTATCAAGCTCACGAACAATACATCTATTTGATCGAAATATTACCTCATTTCCTTGATCACACATTTGGCTGACACTCAATAAATTATGCTTTAAGCCATCAACATACATAACATTTCCTGCTTTTACCTTTTCGTTCAAAATAATAGAACCTTTACCTTTTATGAGTGCAGGGGTTTCATTTCCAAATCAGAGCTTCCTTTCCTTTTCTAAGGCACTATATGACTAAAGTTTTTCTTTATCACCTGTCATATGTTTCGAGCATCCACTGTTGATGTACCACTAATTTCCCTGCCCTTCCGCATATAACGTTATACCACATCTTTTTGGTTGCGGTTCTTTCTTTCTCCATGTTTTGGGACTTGATGAAGCTTTCTCCTTCTGAGTTGTTTGCCAAAACCTACTCCTGCATTCAGAATCTTCATGACCAAAGTTGTTACAAATAAAACATTCTATTTCATTTTCAAGAGCAGAAACGTTATTGTAGGTCCTTTTCATGATCCTGGTCATAGTCCTTTGTTTTTCAGCTTCCCTAGTCATGATGGTCTTGTAGCAAACACATTGAGTAGCTTTCTGACTGAAATTATGACAAGAGAAACATTGGCCATTGAAGAAATTCCTGCGATTATCAAACCTACCGACCAAATGATTGTAGTTTCCATTGACATCCATTCTTGAGGCAAAGTGAGAATGATTTACTTGTAGTTTGTTGTGCCTGTTCATCCCTGAAGTAGATTGCCCCCGATTTACGTGATGGTCTTTGTTCATTCTTGAAGTAAATTGTCCCTGATTTACCTGGTGATCTGCATTATGCTTTTTTTGTCGATTGTCAACCTGTTCACTTCTCCTTGCTGCATCAAGATAACTTTTGGAGGGGATGGCTTTTGTGCTTGAGATGCTTCTTCAATATATCCAAGACCTGTCTTTATTAGAGGAGAACACTGCACTTTGATAATATCTTCTAAAGTTTCAGATTCTTTGGCAAATCTAAGATTAAGAGCTTTTGATTTCTCAATATCTTTTCTAAGTCCCACAATTTCACATTCTAATTTTTAATTGTGTTTTTCTGTTTCAGCAACTTGGAATGTCAGAGTATATATAATCATATTCTTTTCTTCTAAGCAAATTTTAAGTTTAGAAGTTTCTTCATAAAGACCTTCTTCATCTATAGCATCCAAGAAATCATCATCTTCAAAGGCGATCAAAAGTATATAATCATTGCATTGTTCATCTTCATCACTATTTGAAAATCCATCATTGTCTTCATGTGTATAATAGCTCTTCTTACTTATATTATGTTTTCTGTTCCATCTAACAAGTTCCTTACCTTTATCAAGATTATCTTTATGAGGACACTTGGCAACATAGTGACCGACTCTTCCACAAGAAAAAGATTTGAAAGGTAGCTTACCTTTGAATCTTCCAGAACCCTGTTGAAGGTTCTTGACAAAGTTTGATTCTTCCTCTTCTTCTGACATATGTCCTGAGTCATTGTAATCTACTTTTCCTGAGGCTTTTAATGTGGCTTCTCTCTTGTCTGATGGTCCCCCTTTTCTCCTTTCGTAAGCAATTAGGATTTCGTGTAGCTGTGACATGGTAATGCTCTATAGATTCTATTTTCCTTCTATGGCAGAAACTTTTGATTCAAACTTAGAAGACAAAGATCTTAGAACCTTTTCAACCAAAACAACTTCTTTTATTTCTTCACCCAAGTTTTTTATATAATTAACAATCTCATCTATACGTAAGAAATAGTTAGCCACACTTTCATCATTGTGCATTTTGAGATTTTCATATTGAATTATGAGAGTTTGTAGTTCTGCTCGTTTTACCTGATCATCTCCTTCATAACTCAGAAAGATCTTTTCCCATATTTCTTTTCCGGTTTTGAGCTACATAAACTTGATGAATTGTGATTGAGATAGACTCTCTAATAGAGTATTGACAGCCTTTGCATTTTTTTCATACTACTTCTTACCAGCCATATCTCTAGGAGTTGCTGATGGAAATGTGTATCCTGTTTCCATGATATCCCAAACTTCTATACCAAGAGATTGAAGATAGGTTGTGATTCTTACCTTCCAATAGATGAAGTTTCTCCCATCAAAAATTGGTGGCCTGATCGATGCCTCTTTTTTGTAGTTTCTCATGATGATAGATCTTCCTTCAAGTGATCAAGCTTCTTTTGAAGGACCTGCTCTAATGCCAATTGTTGAAAATAATACTAAAAGGGGGGTGAATTAGTATTATCAAATCAGTATAACTTTTTAATTTCCATATTCAAATTCATATATGCTACTTTAGTTAAGGAAACCTGCATGTATACGCAGCTATGTGTAATGCAACAAGTGTATATCCAGTAAGGTTACAATTCAGTTGGTTTCTTCTTAATGAGTGCATCAGAATATTATTAACCATATGAAGAGTAAACATGAGCAGTAAAGCAGAACAAATCATCACACACATGAACACCAAGATGTAAGGTGGAAACCCAATGTGGGTGAAAACCACCTGCTGCAATTCGTCTCTATCTTCTTTTAATTCTTTTTACAATGATTTTGTACTGGTGCAATCTTATACTAGTTTGCAGGTTGCTACCTACAGAAGGCTACAACCTTCTCCCATTCTCTAGCTTCTCCTGGAAGGGAGATACAACCGCCTTAGCTCTTGTACTAGTTGAGGTACTAGTACGTAGGTGCTGACCTATAGAAGGCTACAACCTTCTCTTTTCTTCTAGGGACCACATTTCATAAATTTTCAGAATGGATCCATGAATAACATCAATCAAACATCAAGTATATCTGCATCAACCAATCTCCTTTGTACAAACCAATACTGAATCAACCAATCACTTAGAATATTGTAATCAGAAAATAGTAACAGTAACCAGACACCAATTCTGAACCCAGAACACTGCAACAATAAACAGAAGTAGCTAAAACATACTTCATGAGATGTATGCTACTTCAATATGCAGAACCCTGTGTACGCACATCTGTATTAAGGCCAACCAGCGTATATTCTGTCTTCACTTGCTAAACCCACGTGTATATGTGCCTCTGGTGTGTCGAACCTACGTATAGATCTATAAAATATATTTTTCCCTTTTCACTTAATCAGACATCAGTGATACCCAAATTATTAGATTTATAGATCTAATCATGCGCCAATTATAACAGATCAAAAATCACACAATGATACTACTATTCAAGCATTAAGATCTCGACCCATAAATAGAACTTATCCATCTTTTAGCACTCAGGTTCCTCCTTTGTTTAGATTCAGCAATGTATAATAACCCAATTTTAGATCTTCCTCTTCATAAGATATTTGATACTTTGTTTTTCTTATATTTGCCTAATGATCTCCTTCGCTTTTTATATTCTTAGGCCTTACGCAATACCATGGTCCAAAACCATTTACAACCAATACTAGGGACCCAATACCTGGGTTCAACACTTCGGATGCAATACCAAGGTCCAAAACCATAGGTTCAAATATAACGACCTAAATACTATAGACGAAAAATAAGTTTTCCCACATGTACGCGCTCTTCTCTGCATGAAAGTGCGTGCATACATATACGCGCCTTTTTATCGTCCAACCCACGTGTACACACGACTTGGTTAAGAGGAACCTATGTATATCTCTTTTTATTTTATTCTGAGAGCCTAAACTAAGATCTTCCATCTGAGTGTGTTGCCATCATGGACAACACCTGTGACATAGCACCAAATCTCTGTCATAATGCCAACATGTTGTAGGAATTCTAGGTTCCCACTATGTTACAATGGGAGAAGAGGAAGTAACCTATAACATTATCCTCTAATTCCCAAAAAGATATATTTAAAATGAGAAGTTGATGTAAAACATCCGTATTTATACTCTTCCCATCTTCGACGGGTTATCCAACAAACATCTTGATAAATATATGTTTGAATCCAATGTTCTATGCAAATATTACAATTATATTTTTAATGTGCTAGAATTGTTTCTTCCTATCCTTAAGAGTGTTGAATTATGTTGGTTCATGGGACATAGTGAGAAAACTACCAATAGCTGGAATTGGATGAATCAAACATTCTTGTAAGAGAATCTAGAATAATTAAAAGGGGAGATACATTTGAGAGGAGATCTTTAGAATGACCCAAAAGGAGGATGGAATTCTAGAAGAGTACATAGAATGGTTCAAGGATAATCACTCGATGTCAAAGATTGGTTTAAACAAAGATGTCTTATAGGATATTGTAAAATAATGGATAAAATAAAAATGTATATATCACCTAAATATCATGGGTGGGCTAGAAATATCGCAAGAGGAATGTGGTGATATCTCTAACTTGTGTAGAAAATATTTAAAATGAATTTCGAAGCAAGCAAAGGGATTGAGGTTAATTGTTACTAGAATAAAGAAATTAGTTACAAGAGGAATTTCCCAAGTAGAAATTAGCAAATTATGTACTCTATTGTTTTAAAGCTGAAATTTTCAATTTGTTGGAACAATAAATTGACACTCTGGAGAACTGCCAAAAGTACATTGAAGATGAAGAAGTATTTTATATATATTTTCCAAAATGAAAATGAAATCTACTATTGATATAATTTCCATTTAACACCATGTCTACAACATTTGTGGACATGAGCACTCCAATAGCGATTATCCCTCCTTGTTTCAATTAAAAGTAGCTTACCAAAGTCTACATGAAGAAATAGAAGAAATTTTCTTTGTCTCTCAAAAATTCCCTAAGGTACCTCAAGCAATGGACATGAGTATAAAACCTCCATTTTTTATAATGATTATTGGAATAAATAGATATTATAGTATTCTTCTCTATCTTATCCCTAATACCCTTCTACAAAATAAAAAAGTTGGTAAGAAAAATAAATCCTTGGATATGAATGTTGTCATAATTGGAATGTAAACCGTCAAGAGAACCCATAAAATACCCCACATAAACAACAACCCTCCTAAGGAAATGAACATTTCTTCTAGTTCTCTTACAAACATAGTTTCCTCTCCCACCAACCTATCTTGTTGCCTCTGTAAGACCAGCATGGCCAGCAAAACCTCCCGTAACCCAAAAAATAAAAAAAAATGCAATGCTTACATAGATAAAGGGACCATACATTCTTGATATTCCATTCCCACTATTGAATGTGAATGCATCCGATTATAACCATGGAGAAAAGAAATGATAAGGCTTCTCTAATTATTACCAAGAAATATAAGAAGGAGGAAAACAACTCTATGGAAAACCATAGTAATAAATAACCTATGGAATGTCCATCTAGTACCCACAATTTAATCTCTGTATAAATTTCAGTAAACATCAGACTTCAAGGACTAAGTAGTTTCCTCGTTTTCCAAAAAGATTAATCCTAGAAAAACCTTTGGTTGATATTATATTTGAAAGAATACGATAGATCCAATATTTTTCATAGAAATTCCCTTGTTACGATAAATAAGATATATTATAGATTATGATAAAGTTATCAAGGAGCTATTCAATAAAAAGCCTAATAAAAAACATGCATTCCTTAAAATATTCATGTAGTAGTTCAATTAGTAGATTTAATTTTAGGAAAAGTCCTCACTACTAAATATGATGACATAGGAAACGAAATTTATGTCAAAATAAACTAAGAATGAATATATAATTCCTTGGAGGACTTACGTGTTGACATAAATATAATTACTAGGTAAACCATGGAAAAGCTAACACTAGTTAATATAAGATAATCCCCCACAAATTCATAGCTTGCAAATTTATGAATGGTTAAGCCTAACGGAATCCTAGAGGAAGTCATCATTTTTGTGGAATCTTTGGAGTAGCCAAACAACCTTATGATTTTTTACCCAAGAGATACATTGGATAGTCATGTCATTATCTTATGAAAAGTGTGGTTAGCAATTGTTGATACTTATATTGATTACAGATCAGGTAGTGTGAGAGTATAACATGGTAACTATATAAAAAAAATTACTTTATACCCCCTTCCAAACCTAGCATAGAGCATGAAAGCTTTACGTGAATACATGATTAGGAAGTTGATGAATAAATTATTTAATATGTCCTCATTATCGAAACAATAATCTACCTTAGAAACTCTAATACCTCATATGACCCTAACTCCCAACTTCTATGTGCCATAATGGATACTTGCAAATAAATGGATATGACTTAGGATTCACCCTCTTAATTACTTAACACTATACCTCCTCATTTAAATACATAAGGTACTATTGTTCCTATAAAAATAAGCCCTAGAATATATTTGAACGTTAACCCACACCACTCTAAATCACATAAACAACAATTGACAAATTTCCTACTAGAGAAAATTTAGGAATTTGCATGGGACTCTACACATACAAAATGGATACGCCCAAGATTATGTACACTTAACATTTATGTAAAGGATAACTCAAAACCTGTCACACAACAAAAATGTAGAATGAACCCATCCGTAAAATATAAAATCATATATGAATTAACAAAACTCTTATACAAAAAATTTATCTACCCCATCTCTAATAGTCAATGCCTCTCATTTGTTCGTAGTACCAAAGAAGGGTGGAAAGTAGAGAATATTGTAGATTATGGAGAGTTATTTCATAACATTTTTTCAGGGACGTTTCAAATCTTGAAACTTGGAGAATCTTAAGGACTAATATTGGTTAATATTTGGTTAAAATTCAGATCTTGATTTTTCGTAGTTTCAGATATATGTTCCAAGGAAGACATGGTTCTTTAATGCTCCTAAAATTAGCCTCAAATAGGTTATTTCAACATTTTCCTTATAATTCTTTTTATCAAGGGTTGTAGACTATGAAACTTGGGCCACAATGAGAAACAAATTGATGGACATATTTTTCCAATTTCATATGACAGTTCACTATATTTTTAGATATATTCTTTAAGGAATTTTGGGTTCCTCAATGATACTGAAATCAATTTCAAACATGTCATGATAGTATTTTCACAATAATAATGTTTCTATGACATTTTAGACACGAAAACCCAGAATATATTAAGTAGAAATATTGGGAAACATCTAGTAAAACTTTTAGAATTTGGCTTGCTATACTTTTGAATTTATACCCTGTGGAAGTTACTGTTTGTGAAATATTGTTAAATAAAATTTAAATAGGTCATATTGGTATTTTTTCTACATATTCTTTGCTCATAATTTTTAGAGTATGAAATATTGAAGTGTTTTAGGAGACATATATAAGTACCTTAGGTAAAAAAATTCAAAATTATATTTGGATAATTGGACTTGTGACACACTATGCAAGTTTTCTCATGGGAATAGGACACAAATCAGCAATTTTTGGGAACGTTGCCATATATTTCTCTTAGAACATCAAATTATGGTTGCACCTATGGAATTGTAGAATAAAAAAATCAAAGTATTAGAAATAAAGCTTAAAAGCATAAAGAACTAAAATATAAAATATATTTTCCATTTGTATATTTTCCAAATTAAGGTTATAAGGCTACATAACTTACAAGTGAACTAAAATCAACCATTTATATATTTTCTAAATTAAAGTTTTAAAGGTACATAACTACCAAGTGACCTAGTTGTTGTTTAGAAAATCCCTCTATTTTTTTGTGATTGGAAATTGTGATAAAGAGGAGTACTACTATTAGTTTCCAACATGCCTCAAATGAAGTCTACTACACCAATAAGATCAATTAAATACTCATCCTTGACACATGAAGAAAGTTAAAACATAAAATTTAGGTTATATCAATCTGAGAAGAAAGTTAATGAAATGGATGGTAGTATGTAGAAAAAGCTGGATTTATCAAGTTATCAAGAAAAACATAAAAGAGACATGGAAAAAAATATTAATTAAAATAAGGGATAAATATAAATGAAAATAAATAAGGAACTGAGAAGAAGATGAAGGAATATGGAATCAATTCAAAAAATCCATGAATTCCATGGAAACTCTCTCTTGGATAGGCTTTCTAAAATGGATATTGATATTAAATAAAGTAATGAAAACTAGAATAATCATAGTGCTAAAACTCAATCACCTATGGGAAATATTGCATCACAATTGGAGAGCACAAATACTGAACAAAACCATAATCTTGAATTTTCAACTAGGATTAATATCATTAGGGCTTCAAGTCCGTGGCAAGGAGAAACTACATTATGAAGATCATTATGAGTAATTTTGATGGTAATGATCCTATAACATGTATATTTTAGGGTGAAGCAATACCTTGATATAAATATTACGTCCATGATTTTACAATAAGAGTGACATGTATTGTATTAAAGATTTGCGAAAGGAAAATCAATTCAATTATATCTTGGTTTATTTTTCAAAGGAATTGATATCACATTATGGGGATATTAATAGAAATGCATTCTTTAATCAATTGGTAGATATTTGACAAAAATATCCTATTATAGAGCACATTAAACAACTCCAAAGTTGAGTCTTAGGTTAAAGAATATTTGAAAGGAAATTTTGTTAGACCTATTTATGGAAAGTTTAAAGTAAATATTCCACCATGATACACATCTTTTTGAGTCTAAATATATAGAGGATGCATTCAATTCATAAAGGAAAGTTGAAAGTAAAAAAATGAACACTGCAAAATTGGTCACTAATAACCATATAGAAAATCATGCATCCTCTCCTAAAACAACGAGGTCGACCCGACAAAAATTGGATGAAAGAAGAGAAAATATACTATGTTTCAACTATGACAACAAGTATAGTAACATTCATAAATGCAGTGACACAAAATTATAATATGAAGATTGTAGAGATGAATAAGATCAAGAAGTGGAAACATCAGAAGATCTAAGGGTGGAAGAGAGTATTACAAAAATACCTTTCCATGCATTGGTCATAATTAGTACTCCATAAAGCCCCAATATAGAATGATATATAAAAAATAGTAAGGTAATATAGTACCCATCACTTCATCAATTACAAGTTGGGAATACTACTTAATTGATTTGTATATTTGGCATTATAATTCCAAGTAATAATTGTTTATGGATGCACCATAAATTGTTCAAGTAAGGGCCATAATATTAAGTTGAATATGGGGGACTATTTGTTTATTATTCCCATGAATTGAATCCAAATGGGTGGCCTTTATGGTAAATTAGGGATCCATTGTTTATAATCATTGGGAATATAGGCCCCTAATTTTATATATCTTCTAATAATATTTTTCATAGAAGGAAATGAAATTGTGCTTAGAGTTATCCAAGGGCCACCCAGTAATGTGATAATCTCTACTAGCATGAGAAAACCACTAAAAATGTGACGCCAAGGTGTACTTCCCAATTTTTTTCACTATATGTTCAAACATCTATATCCTCTTCTCTAGTGGATTTGTAAAAAGTTAGCAACAATTAGAAGGTGATTGGAGATATTTCTTACGTCTTATAGGATAAACATTTATCGAGATGCACAAAAGAGTGAGAATGAGAATACGATTCAAGAAATGCTAGAGGAATGCATCATTAACCCTATGTAGAGCACTTTCTCTTCACCATTGAATATGTTTATAAAGAATTATGATTCATGAAATATGTGTCTGAAATTGTAGGCAACTAAACAAAATGGCAATCAAATATAAGCATACTATTGATGACATTGATAAATTATTAGATAAATTGCATGGAGAACTTTTCTTTACTAAGTTAGATACTCTTTCTGGATATCAAATTGGAATGAGGAAAGAATACATTCCTAAGATAGCATTTATATCCTTTTAAAACTTAGAAATGTTCCTTCAACATTGAAAATATTGATGAATTATATTTTAAAACCAACTCTTAGAAAAATTGTGTTAATAAATTTTGATGACACACTAATATACAAAACATCTTTGAAAGAGAGTGTAAAACATGTCGCAAGGGTCTTAACACTATTGAGAGAGAATAAACTATTCTCAAATCCTTCCATGTGTTACTTTGGGTTGCAAGAAGTGGGATTTGGGCCCTATTGTATCACAAGAGGGTGTCAAGGTGGATCTTATCAAAATCAAAATAATGAGAGTATGGCCAATTCCCAATACCTTGAAGAAACTCATAAAATGCTTAGGATTAATAGGATGTTACTACAAGTTTGCCAAGAATTGAGATTTAATAGAGACATCTCTAGAAAAATTATTGATTAAGAAAGAACTTTCTTATACTAAATAGGAAACCAAATCTTTTAAAGAACTCAAAGAGGCTATGTGTACAACTTTCATCTTGGTGACACTTGTTTCCAAAAAATCTTCATTATTGAATCTAATACCTTGGGCCATTACATTGGTGTATCTTTGATGCTAGAAGGAAGGCCCCTTACCTTTGAAGGAACACAAATTAATTGAAAGAGTTGTCTCAACCCCATCTATGAGACATAAATATTGGACATACGACACAGATTTAGGAAATGACATCCATACCTAATATGAATATAGTTGAAAGAAAAAGAAAATCATGATAGTCTGAATTAATTCTTTGAGAAAAAGATATATTATGAAGAGAAAAAAAAATGTGTCACAAATATGTTGATATATGACTTTGAAATTATCTACAATAAGGGGAAAAAAATTGTGGCAGATGCATTACAAAGGAAAAAGGAAGGCCCAAATCATTTACTATGCACTATTTCCATTCCATAACTTGGTTGGGCAAAAGAAGAAAGGATAAATTGATGGGAGTAATATGATCATATATGAAAGAACATTGAACAACTAAAAGAGCATCCCTATGCAATGGAGATATTTATGTGTAGAAATTATTTTCTATTGTATCAAGATCACTTATACTTACGTAATAATTCTGAAATTAAATAAAATGCCCCTTAACTATTACAATCTTCTCTTGTACGTGGATATTCATGGTTCTTGAGTACATATCATTGGATCAAGAAAGATCTTATTTGGGAAGGTTTTAAAGTTGATGCGAAAAAATTTGTTACATAATGTGTGGTATGCCAAAAAAATAAGGGAGAGAAAATCAAAACCGTAGTGCTTCTTGAACCATTAGTCATACCATGCCAACATTGAGAAGAGGTTTTAACATATTTAATTATACTTTTACCCAAATTTGAGAAAAATAATGTCATTATGGTAGGGGTAGATCAAATAATAAAGTTGAGCAATTTTTTCTCTCTATCTCATCCTTATAAATAATGTATAGCAGGAGAAGTTTTCATGGAAACAATCCAAAAGCTTATGGAATATAAAATATTATTGTAAGTGACCAAAATACAATATTTACTGGAAATATTCTGGGACTAAAGTATTGTCTTTTTAAGATACTCAATTGGCTCATAGTTTATCTTACCATCATCAATCTGATGGGAAAATGGAGATAAAAAATACATGTTTAGAAGGATAGATAAGTTTATTTCCTTTTGATAAGTACAAAAAATGGGACAATTGATTTCCCTTGGAAAAATGGTGGTACAACACATCCTTCCATACCTAATCATAAATATTAACATCGATGGCAATTTAAGAATATCATCCTGCATCCATCATGTCACCACTAAAAGGGTCTATAAAAGCTAAAATAGTATAAGAACACATACGACATCTACACGAGGTTATCAAACTATAGAAGGAAAACTTCTTGTGCAACTTTGCAATAGGTTCTCTTTACATTTTTTCCCAAATATAACCTACTATTGTGTTTGAAAAAAATACTAATGATTTGACAAACTATATAAAAAGTTTTGAAGAGGCCCTGCTAATTTGAAGAAAAGTATTCAAGTGACATAAAAAGCCTAGCCTTGTTCTCAAAAATAAAAAAGTCAAAATGACTCCTATGGAAGGTATTCTACTCATTTACCATTAGTTTCCCATAAACATAAATACACAAGAAAGGTCTAGTTAATCAAGGATATCCCTATTCCAAAACAAATTGAGGTACATAGTTTCTCATTGAAATTTCGTTATTATTAAATTTTATTAATAAATTCCACAAGTTTTAATGTCCTCTAATTTAGTTACTTTCCAAACATATTGAATTCATCTATAAAATAATTTCTAGGTTGCATTCAAGGTCCTTAAAAACGAAGTAACTAATGCCACTTTTTTAAGAGGAAAACATTGATCCATACCCTTCCATGCTTCAAGAATTATTTGGACATATCCATTAGATTACGACTAGGGATGCATGTGAAAAATAAACATTATTCCATCTATTACATTAGAAAAAAATATGACTTTAGTAGAACTATACTACACAACCACTAAAATGGAATTCCTTACAATTGTTTATTCCATTAATAAATTTAGACAATATATAACTAGACCCACTATTTTTGTTCATTTAAATCATTCCTATATTCATTATTTTATGATTAATCCTATTAGTAATTGTATAATAGCTATAGGGTTACTAATTTTTACAAGATTATGACATCACCATTAATTGATAAGCCTGGTATGGATAATTTCCGGTGTAGAATTTTTATATAAATTAATTAATGAAGGTAAAAGCTATGATTGTAGAAGAAGATTTTCCCAATGAAAATTTATTTTCATTTTTTAATCACTTATCATGGCAATGCATAAATTACTAGTTATTTTATTTGTATGAAAACTCCTAGAACACATTTCATAAAAAGAATCACAACATATTATTCAACAAAATGATTGATACTAGTGGCTCCATGGTTACCTCTTCTACACTAGGCATAAGCTTATCATTAGGCAATGTGTTGGGAAAGATAAAATGTAGGACGCCCTTAGATATTGTCATTATGAATTGCATGGACAAAAATTTGTAAATAAAATATCTACTCACAAGGTACATGGTATGGGTTATTTCTAGGATGAGATATTTGTTTATGCTAAAAGGTATGTATGAAGTTTTAACCATTTTCATAATAGGTTGGCTATTAAAAATCAAATAAAATGTGATTACAAGTCTAATTAATCATTGAAATCCTCAAGAAATGGACCCTAGAATTCATAGATCCAATCAATATAAAATCTACACGAAAGGTTCAAATTCTAGTTTGCACCGAGTATGCGACCAAATGGGTAGAAGAAAAAACAATTTTATGAGAAAAAGAGTAAGAAGTAGAAAATTTCTTACCCTTATAGATCATCATTGGTGAAGGACAATACTTTACCTCCTACATAATTCAAAATACCACTATGGAATAAAGGATTTGGTATTCAACTACCTCTCCTTATCATACACAAGCCAATGAGTAAGTGGAAAGAATTAATAAAATGCTAGAATATATTTTAAAAAAGACTAGAAAGTTCCATCATTGTGACTTCTATACTAGACTCCTAGTAGCTCTTATGGCCCATAGGAACCCATGGAAATACATGTGTTAACTTACTCATTAGGAAATTGTTTATTGTAGATATTCTATTTTTTCAATCAAATTTGAGGTGAAAACATTACGGATTTCCCTCTATGTGGGTATAGATCTTAGAGAAGCACACTAATATTACCACAATCCAATTAATGAATTAGGTAATATTTGGAAAATTGCATTGTATTAAACTTCCATCATCCAACAACAATGTAAGTAATGGAATGATAAATTTACGAAGAATAAAATATTCAAAACGAGTGACTGGGAATTAATTTATAACTCTCGCTTCATGCATTGTAAAGTAAAATTCAATAAATTTCGGATATGCCCTAATGAAGTATATATTATATTAAAAATGGTACATTTGAAATTATAATGAGATCAATTCCATACTCCACTACTTGCTAATGGGAATCAATTATGAGTTTACGACCATACATTCTCCAAATAGGCATTAACTATAATTGTAAAGGCTCAACTAAATCTTGAATTTGTTAGTTCAACAACTTCACATCCAATAACCTAATATGTTAAATATTATTTTGGAAAATAAAAATGATAATAATAACAAAAAATAAAACACAAATATAGTATTCTTGTGAAAAACACATTATGGATTCTATAAGACTCAATGCTATCAAAATACTAGTTTATGGCTAAAATCACAAGGTGCATGTGTTTTGTTGTGCATGTGAAGTCTTCTCTCTCTCTCTCTCGCTATATATATATATATATATATATATATATATATATATATATATATATATATATATATATATATATATATATAATATATATTATATAATAATATATATATGTATGGTATATATATATAAACACATATTTTATATTTCTTTCCTTCTATATGCTAGATTAAATTCTGACTTGCCTTTAGTGTTAATGAAACCATCTCAACAAAAAAGAATAGAAAAGATAGATGCAAACGCCTTAGAAATTCAGCCTCTCGAGGAGGAAACCTCATTCACATTACACAAAATGAACAATTCTTGATGATCAAATTACAAACCTCCTTTCTATATATACGAGTCTAAGGGGTCATAATAAATTCAGAGCGACATAACAATATAATGTAAGGGCATAATAATAATAATAGTGGGCTTCTATGGGGGCACAATAATAATTAATATGGGACAACACAGGTACACAATATAATAAAGAGGGATTATACAATAATTAATAAGGGTTACACTAAATAGTATAGGGACTAACCAGCCTCTCTCCTTTAAAAAGTGTTGTCTCTGAATGCTTGAGTCGTTCTTGATGCTTTTGTATAAATTCTTGTCCTCCCATGTGGAATATTTAGTGGGTAAATTCTTCCACTTGATGAGATACTATGAAATTGATCTATTTGTAGCTTTTATTTCTCAGTTCTGTGACTACTTCAGGTTCCAATATGATTTCTCCTTCAATGTCAACTTCTCACAATATTGTTTGAACTAGGATCTTCTGCAACATTTGAATGTGTTAGCACTCCTTTGGGCATAGGGACATATGTAAGGCATGATGTTTGGAGGAACACTTCATGGAATTAAATTAATATCATGATCATGATCGAGAATACGTGGGAGGCCTTTGGGAGTCTGAAATACCTTGGAATAATTGTCGAAAATGTTTTTAGATATCTGGAGAAATACATGAATTTCGACGTGGGTCCTCTAGTGAAACATAATTGTGCAATTACACCCTGATGTTATTTATTTAAAAGCTTTGTCATGCTGTTAGAGTTGATCATATTTCTAGGTTTTCCTTTGATACCTCTCAATTCAAATTTCTTTCCTTCCCAAAAAAATTTCAAGCAAAGTTCTTGAAAATTAAAATCTATCATGCCCAAAGATTGTAGCCATTGGACTCCTAGTAAAACATCAGCACCACCCATTGGAATGGAAAGCATTGGGCTATTCAATACATATTCTCCCATGGATAGCTTGATGTTATGGCACTTTCTAGAGCAATTTATGGTTCCTCCACTTGCAACCATCACTTGACATTCTGGTCTTGGATAAACTAAGCAATTCAATTCCTTAGCTATCTTACAATCTATAAAATTATGGGTACTGCCCAAATCAATCAACACTCTTACCTTTTTCTCCTTGACATGTCCTTCTATCTTGATAGTTTGAGAATGGTAATTTCTTCCAATGCATTACAGGATATGGTCGAATTGATTTCTTGAGAGTCAATGTGATCTTTCAATTCTTGAACATTTTTCTTATTTTTATTTTTGTTTGTGGAAAAAACTGTGAAGAGTTATTGAAACCAACGTTTCAGACTAGCTTAGTGAGTCCATCATCAGGGCAATGAGATTTGTATTTTTCTTCTGAATGTCCTTCTATATTGACAGTTTCAGAAGTAGTAATTCAATCCAATGCATTACAGATATGGTCGGATTCATTTCTTCCTTTCTCGATGTGATCTTTCACTTCTTGAACCTTTTTCTTTTTGATATGTCCTTCTATCTTGAGAGTTTTAGGAGTGGTAATTCCTTCCAATGCTTTACAAGATATAGTTAGATTCATTTCTTCTTTCTCTGGGGTTGATTCTTGGTGTATATACTCTTCTTTTTATGTTTCTTGATCCTTTTCTTCCTCCCCTCCAAAATTAATGTAAAATAATTTCTTCTCAACACACTTATGACCTTTAATGTATTTGATATCAAAATTGTAACAAAGCCCTTTTTCTCGTTTTCCTTCCAATTGTTTTGGTGTAACCCTTGTAGGTTGTGGAAGGCTAGGAGAAACAACACTTCCATATTTATAGTTGTGAGGGGTAGACTTCCTTGTTGCCATAATTTTTCTTTACACTTTGTAACAAAGCCCTTTTTCTCTTTTTTCTTCCAATTGTTGTGGTGTTGCTCTAAAGAAGGTGTTGTTCTTTGTGTCCTCCTAATGTGCTATCATTTCCTCCATGAAAATTGACCACGTAACAAGTTGTTTATGAGAACAAAGCCCTTTATACAATAAAAATTGATCTGGTTCTAAATATGAAGATACAATACATACCTTTTGTAACTGTGGTACACCATCTAGATTAAAATATTTCTCCATCTGTAGTATCTAATTTACTGGATCCTTTCCATCAAATTTCCTCATATTTCCTTTTCTCGATTTCAGGAGCTCAATATTGAAATGACTGTAACTTTGTACTTTCAGATCTCAAAGTTCTGAAATTGTCTCCTGCAGTAGCCCTCTGAGTCCTCTTTATAACCCCGCAAGTCTAAACAGAATTTGATTTTCCAAGAAAGGGTTATGCCCAATCTCCTAAGATGACCTGATTATATAATTTTTTAGTGGAGAGAACTTGTACAACATGCCATGTGTCATTGTTTCGACCTTTGGATTTGAAAACTATGCATAGAAAACTACAGTCCATCCTCTTTCTATAACTTCTTACAAAATTTCAATTTGTTGCACAAAGAGAAAGTTATGACGATTTTCGCAAGGTCACTTGTTTAGGGTGTAATTTGGGAGTCTGCAAAAACCCTAACTTCCTCAGATCATATATTCAAAAATATAGTGAGACAAGATATAAAATTCGGACCCAAGATTTAGAACGATTTCTTCTCAAATGGGTTTTTCCTTTTTGTTCTGAAACTTGGTAGCAAAAAGGTTATAGCGAAAATACCATGATGATCTATTTTAGATGAAATTCTAGAGCTTGTAAAAACCCTAACTTCCCTAGATCATATCTCTGAAAATATAAAGAGACAAGATCTAAAATCCAGAAACGCGGTTCAACAAAATTTCTTCTCAAATGGGTTTTTTTTTGCTTCTAAAACTTCACAGAAAAAAGTTATAGAGAAAATACCATGATGACTTGTTTGGAGTAGCAAAACCCTAGAATCCAAATCCCTGGTACCAAATATTATGAAACCAGCTCACAAAAAGATAGAAAAGATAGATTAACGTCTTAGAATTCAGCCTCTTCGAAGGGGCAACCTCCTTTACATTACAAAAATGAACAATTCTTGGATGATACAAATGACAAAACCTCCTTTCTATATATAGGATTCTAAGGGGTCATAATATAATCAGAGGCGACATAACAATAATAATGTAAGGGCACAATAATAATAATAGTGGGCTTCTATGGGGCACAATAATAACAATATGGGAAGTACATGGACACAACAATATAATAAGGGGGTTGTAATAATAACAATAAGGGGTTACACTAGTAGTATAGAGACCTGACATTTAACCTAATGCAACAAAAGTACCCTTAACTTAATCTATTTCTTTGCAAGAAACTTTCTCCCTCCTTATTTCTTTTATTGCTTATCATCGATCTTTAATTTCCAATGGAGGTACAGGTTTTACAGTAACACTCTTACGGATCATCCTTTGCCCACATGTATGTATATCTAATAGCTCTTTCATAAGCAAATTCAACATATATGTCTCAAGAGAGAATATGATATAGCATTTATATTGGAAAGTTGTATCGCCCCTCTCAAGTAATTTTAGTATCAGGTATTGTGTATGCATTATAGGTTATAACTTTTGTTTCTTTAAAATTTCCCCATAGTGTATCTATGCAAACTTCTCCATGCTCTAACACAGGGAATACTTGATGAACCCTTAATGATAACTAACCTTTTCATCACTAAGGGGTAATAGTTATAGGATTTCAAATTATAGAATTGTTTCCTTATGTATTTGTGTTTCTTAAGATTTAAGGAGAATCTGTGTGCTTCTCCATACGGAAACGATCCAAATATCATCACAATATCAAATGGTTGGAAAGTCATGAGGGCACAAACCCTAAGAATGACTACCCTCACTAGTCATCACTTGTGTTTGTTTTCCTAATGTCATTCTAAACCTCTACTACTACCTAGAATTTAGTTTTTAAATGAATTATTCAAGTTTGATGGCATAGTAACTCCAGAGCATTTTTCTCAATGGCAAAGGACTCCCCTACACCTGATGATATGTAAATATCACCATTTCTTCCTTCTTGTTGTTTTACCAGGCATAAGTTAAATATTAGTTACTACTATATTGTTCCTCCAATTTCATTTTCGTATTCCTTGTGAAGTATTGGAATTTGGCTTTGACATTGCAAGTCATCCAAGGGGTTCCACTCTTGAACTGATTTGGTTAGGTATTATTAATTGGATTTTTTATTCCACTATATCCATATTTAGAGTGGGAAATTATGCTTTATACTTCATTGACACCCTTTAACTCCCATTGTGGTAGGCATAAATTTCTCTAGACTCAATTAAATGGAGAATGCTCTAGTTTAATTATAGTAATGAGCATAAAGCACTTCAAATATTACTATGGTTTATTGATTTCATTTCTTCTTTGATTATTGTATACAGAGTTCAAGTTTCCTTTTATGCCAAGGATTTTATTTAGCAACTTCATTTTGATTTTTTTTATTGTTCCTTGACACAAGGATTTCTTGAAGGTAAAATTGGAGTAATCTTTTATGGGTGTGTAGATAAACATTCCCCCCATTATATTTATATTTTTCCAAATTTGTCTAGTTTTCTTAGGGTTCTCCACAACCCATGTTATTTATTGAAGAGGGTTTCCCACTTTTTCATTCAATTATCCTGTTTCTATAGGGGTTCATGATGGTCCTCTATGTGTTGACACTTATATGACCAATGTGGATTTCCTATGGATGAATTTGACTTCTCTAAGGTAAAAATCAAATCCTTTTTTTTTCCTTTTTTGAAAATCTCATTTGTTTTCTTTGTGGGTCTTATAAAACCAAGCTCTCTATCGATTCAAAAGCTATCTTTCTACTTTTCAATTCTTGGGATTACAATACTAACTATAACCTTCTTTCCATAGGTTTGTGAGCCACGATTGTTAGGGAACTCTTACTAGGTAAAATTTAGAATGAATCTCTTTAAATCAATTTTTCGAGTTTTCTCATAGAAAAAATAGTTATAACCTTCTAAAAAATACTCATATTTCTGGTTATTTCAAGTTCATTTCTTGGCACTTTTTCAAATGGAATTATTATATATAAATTAACCTAACTTATAGGTACATAAATGGATGAGAAACGTGTCTTCATTTATTTTCTATAGTATTCACTTGAGCTAGAGTGGTGATGGCTTTAAGACTGCCCTAATTGTTTTATTTTCCACTACAGTTGGCATAGGTTTAGCCTGAAATATTATAATACTTTATATTCTATATTTCCCACTCAATGTTGTAAATTATGACTAGCCTGAACTCTTGTACTAGGTTTTGTTTTTATAAATAGTGTTTCTAACTTAATTTATAAAGTGTTAATTACAAGATTTGTTTGTAACTGGGATTCTTCTTAATGTAAATACTACTTTCTCTTTTATTAATTGACGATATAGATGCTTAGAAACCATTATTATTGTATGCAATTTTCATTTCTATCTTGCATAGTCATTTAGATTAGAAATATAACTTGATCTTCTAATATATCAATACAATGTTTAAAGTTCTATTGCAAACTATTTATGATCATTATATCTTATTTGAGCAATTCAATTTCCAACTATAAATCTAAAAGATGTTTATATATCTAACTTTTTCTCTAGGTTTCTTTTTTCACTCTACATAAATATAAGTGTATGTCAAATTTTATTTACAAATGAGTCATCATCTTAACTATTTAGGTTAATTGAACCATGTGATTTGTGTCATTGTCTGACTGTGTCCCAACAAATTTTTGTGTCTTTATACATATGTATTTAACCTCATGGATTCATATTTATATGTTATAGTAATGCATTTATATCAAGAGCCATAAATATCTCTAGTTTACAAAATTTCTACTTTCGAGTATATGCTTGAGATTACCACAATGTTTCACTTGAATAAAACAATTGTTAGCAAAGTATAATGATAGGCTTGTACAACAACGATATTGTCACCTTCCCAATGAAAAATATTTAAGATATTCCAGTAAACTACACTACATACATGTAAAGGTCTTTAGAGAATGCATAACGTATAGGAACTATTTACATATATAATTTCCATCTCAGTTCATATGAGGGAATAGATCTACAATTTTTTATTGCATGTTTCCTACTAAGATCAAATTTTCGTTACAAGTCATACATAGGTTACGTACAACATTACTTCTGCATTCATATCGAAAGTTTTATCTTTGTTGTAACAATTATGGTTTGATTCCACATAACTACTACATGCATACTAAACTAGATGCATTACTAGACATAAAATATTAATTGATCTGCATACAATAGCATTTACTAGATTTATTGTATATTTCCCAAAACTAGTATCTGAAATAGCTATCAAGTAAAATCACTAAATTACCAAATGTCTAGTTCCAGAAATATTCAAACACTCCAGATAAATAAATGATTCCCTACTAAAATTGAGAATAACATTTCTCTTAAAACATAGTCAACTACTTATCCAACTAGAAAAACTCCCATAGAAACACTATAGCAAATGGCACACTACTGAAAACCAATGAGTTGAACTCCTAAAAAATGCCCCCAAGTTCATGCTTCCTCTTTCACTTCCTAATCCACTAAACTACTTTTTTTCCTAGTGGTTCACAGTTACCCTTGGTCATTGGGTAGTTGTTACATCCACAATAATTATGGGCAGATCGACCCCAAAGGGGGATGACATCCCCTTGGCCTATGTACTAACCTGACCCTAAGGGCATTGGGGTAGAATCGACCCTATGACCTCCCGTATGGTGAGGGACTAATTTGATTGTTTGAGCTAACCCTTGGGGCTAAACTAAACTATTTTTAAATAGTGGTATTTATTAATTTCATTCCCATTATATTATTTTAGCATCATCCTACTTTTAAGGTATGGACACCTTTTTTCTATTTCTTAGGATTTTTAAAATTATGAAAAACATTTCTTTATTTTCATATTTAAGGATGAATGTTTCTCTCTAAACACTTATCCTCATCACAGAATCTCTCTCTAGCTATGCTTATCCTTATATCCCCACCCATCATAACAATTCTCTTTGGTTATGATGTTTCTTGGTGGCAGTCATCAGCGGAAATTTTAAGGATGGAAAATTATCCTGAAGTTTAAAAACATTGGTGAATCTCAAAAGTCCCTCATATGCAAGCTATAAAATGTTTATTGATGTATTTATAAAATTAGTCAAATTTATAATGATTTTACATATAACATATATATAATGTTGGCGATTTTTAGTGTAAAATAATTTTATATTGTAAAATTTGGGCGAATCATTTTTATAAAAATGGAAATTGGTGAATATTTTTTTTTTTGGAAAAATCATGGAAAATTAGCCCATCTACAAATATTAGCCCCTAAAATTTTCCATGGAAATCATTCTCTCTATAATCTTAGTGAATTACAGAAATCTACTACTATGATGTTTATCACAATTCTCTTCTTTATCCACCACTTGGACTTAACCACTTAGCATTCTCTTATAGAACAATGAGTCCCAAAACATTCATGTGTTTTTTCCCATACAATTTCCATGAGAAAGAAACATTTATTTACATAAACTAGTCAACTTTAGTCTTGGCCCCACAAGAAACATCTATATTCAATGTTTAATAATAAACATAAAATAATTATTTTTTGACAAAGAAATTGCACTAGATGTATCACATCTACTCTTTCCCCCTTAAGTTGAAAACCATCCTCGATATTTCCTCTACTTTTATCACTTCTAAAAAAATGAAGGAAATTATTCCGACATTTTCACTTCCATGAACCTGGTATCCTCCTTAGTGGTGAAGTGCATCCATTTCACATTAACCTAGGTGATAACTCAATCGTAGAATGAAGTTTTCCTCTAGACAAAAGATTGTAGAGGTTCAACATGGAACTGACATTCCAATTCGACGTGGACCTCATTCTAGTCAATAACATGAGGGGGATCATGAACATATGTTTTTAGAAGCCATAAATGAAATACATTATGTACTTTAATGTGGCCTGGTAATGCTAGTTCATAGGCTACTTTTTCTAATCAATCCTAGTATGTGAAATGGTCCACAAAAGCTAGGTGCTAACTTAACACAACTTACCAATTTTGAAATGTTATTATTGGGCATGACTTTAAGGTACACATGTTACACTAATTTATATTCCTTACAAATCATTTTCTCTTCTACATAAATTTTATGTTTTTTTGAGTTGTCTTCAATTTTTTCCTTACCATTTTGACCATCTATTCCATCCGTTCCAAGAGATCAAGTCCCAAAACCTATTTGTCACCTAGTTGATTGCAACTCATTTGAGTATGACATGTTCATCCATAAAGGACTTCAAAGAGACTCATTTTAGGAGATTTTAAATAGATTTTGTTATAAGAAAACTAAACCCATTGGGTATTCTTCCAATTGAGTGGGTTGATCCATCGAAAACATGTGAAGAATATTCAAGAATCTCAGTATATCTATGAGTTTTTCCATATGTTTGAGGATGGTAAGCCATGTTGAAATTTGATTGTGTACCCATCATTGCAAGAATGATTTTCCAAAAATTTGAAGTGAATTTAACATATTGGTATAGAATAATAGTTTGTGGTATTGTATGCAGTCTAAAAATGTTTTCGTAAAAAAATAAACTATATGAAAAAATTATAATGTTCATCGAATTGGTATAAAATGGGTTTCTTTGCTCAATTTATTAGCCACAACCAGAATTGGATCATGTTGCCTTCTAGTTCTAGGTAAACATATAATAAAAGCTAAGGATATGATTTCTCATTTCCATTCAGGAATTGACAAGGGGTTTAATAATCCAGAAGGATGTTGGTGATCAACATTAACTTTTTAGCATTCTAGACTCTTTGATCACTATTGATCCACCTCTCCTTTGATTCCTAGCTTGTAGAAATCCTTCCTAAGTGTTGCCATCAGTGCCTGATATCCTAACAAGCTGAAGAAGGGTTTTTATCATGCTCATCTACGATCAATTACTTGATTTTAGAGACATGAGGAATGTAAAATCTATTTTTGAATGTTACTAAATCATCTTTATTTAATGCATATTCTGATTTTTCTAGTTGGCCAACTTCACTTCCTATTTTTTCCTTTATTTTTCTATATAATTGATCTTTTAAGACTATTATTTTAATTTGTTCAAGAAAATCAATTTTAAAAATTCTCACAGAGATTCCACAAATATGATTTACACATTTTCTTAATGCATTTTCCACTGTATTTTCTTTTCCTTTCATATGTTTGGTATGAAAATCAAACCCACTTAGGAAATCCATCCATCTAAACTGCCTTACATTTGAGTCAAGTTGGTTGAGACAATATTTTAAAATGGTATGATAATAAAAAATCTAAATTTATTTCCTAACAAATAATGCTACCACATATTTAATGTATGTATTACCATAACCTGTTCTAAATGATACACACCATAATTTTTTTCATGATCTTTCAATTTCCTAGATCCATAAGCTATCACATGGTTATCTTGCATTAAAACCCCATATAATCCTTTTAGGAAAACCTATATGCATATTATGTATTTTTTATATGGATTAAAAATTTGAAGTATAGGAGGTACAACTAATAAATATTTCAATAGATCAAAACTTTCTTGACACAGTTCAATTGTCGAAATAAATTTGACTCCTTTTTTCAATAAGTATTTTACATGATATGATAGCTTTGAGAAGCCTTTAATGAACCTATGATAATAGCTTATAATCCCCATAAATATCTAATGTATACTACATATTTAGCGATAGGACAATTAATGATTGCTTTTAATTTTTCATGTTTTACGTCAATTCCATCTGTGGAAATTACATGTCTAAAGAACCAAATATGATCATGAAAGAACCTACACTTACTAAATTTGGTGTGAAGTTGATGTTCTCTAATCATTTTCAACTCTATTCTTATGTGTTATTCTTTCTCTTATTGTTTCTTGAAATAAACAAAGATATCATCAATAAAAATCAACATGAATTTATGCAGCTATTGGTTGAAAACACTATTAATTAGGCACACGAATGTGGATGTGAGTCCAAATGGAATCATAACCAACTCATAATGTTCATATATGGTTCTAATAGAAATGATTTTTTTGTCCTCATGCTTTATTCTGAATTGTTGGTAACCAGATCATAAATCTATGTTTGAAAAGGAAGTGGCTCCCCTTACTTGATCAAACAAGTCATTTGTTCTATGTTAAGGGAAATTTTTATATTATTTTCAACTTATTTAGCTACCTACAATCAGTACATACTCTAAAGTGCCATCTTTCTTCTTCAAAAATAGTATTGGTTCTCCCCAAGTTGAGACACTTGGCCTAATGTATCCCTTGTCCAATGATTCTTGAAGTTACATTTTCAGCTCCATAACTTCCAGAGCACTCATTCAATAGGGTGCGCTTGCCATAGGTGTTTCCCCAGGTACCAACGCAATGGTAAAATCAATATCTCTTTCAGGGTGTAACCCAAGAATTTTGTCTACAAAGATGTCCTTAAATTCCCATACCACTATCAAGCCATCTACCATCCTTTCTTTAGTTTCCTTTGATACGCATTCTATTCATAGTACGAATAATTTACAACTTTTTATGGCACATACTTTTATCTTTAAGGGTGAGTTTTTTCTGGCGGAAATTGGTCTCGATATACCTCTAAAAATTTATACCTCTCCCTCATTAGTGGTACAAGTGATAGTCTTCTCTAGGAGGTTAATAATGGATGTGTGATTTCCTAACTAGTGCATTACTAATAACACATCATAATATCCCAGGGTTAAAACATTCATCTTTATTGATTTATATACATCCATTCAGATTGAGATGATAATCTTAAGCCCAACTGATAACCTTCCTTTCCTACATTTGTCGATTATTTGTGGACTATCATAACATAAACCAATGATCCAAAATTAAACACGAATCCAACAAATTACATATATCATCATAAATATAGATATGCAGTAGAAATACTACTTCATTTCATTGATATCAGATACTAAAATATGCTTACAAACAAAATGGAAATAAGACTAGCTCGAACGATGGTAGCTTATCTATAAGAAGAGATGTAATGGATACATGCCTCTTAACTATGTTAAAATGAGGCTTGAAGGCTTATTTATGTTTGATAAACAATGGAAAACACCAAACATCCAAAAACCTAACCCTAGGAGATGAAACACCAAACTATGGGCCTTGTTGGGGTAAATTGGTACATCAACTTCTCGAGGTCATAATTTTGGCATATGATCCATGTTTGATGCACACAATACCTTATTAGAAGGATCTATCCAATGACTAAAAACAATTAAAATGATTATTGAGCTATGAAAATCTATCCGCTCCTACTGATTTTCCAAAAAAAATGTCATTTAGGGCCTCAGAAGGGCTCTCAAAGTTCACGACCCAAAAAAAATGCCAAAAATAGTAAATGGTGCTACAATTAACGAAACTTAAAAACTGAAAGAAATGGTTGCGGGGGTCCAATTGGAATAGATGAGTGGCCACAAATACCCACCTATATCAGTCTTCCCCCCTTAGGAAGAAATTTTCCCATTGCATTGAATTCCTACATGAGATGAGGAAACTTCTGGTGAACTTGCTTCCTGGTGAGCCACTTGCCCTTGTGAAGGAGTTTGTCTGCTTTGAAAACTAGATACAGTTGGATCCTTTTTTGTCGGGTGTTTTTGATCTATGTGTCCATGATCTAATCATTTGTGGCTTATTCCATGTAGTCAAGGTTTAACTATATTGGTGTGATTTATTCTGCAATGTCGTATGTGTTGCACAATGGTGGAAAGTAAGGTTGAAGGTACTTCACATTGAATAGTCGGTGCAGATGAAGGAATGGTGGAATATAGAGCTTGGATGCATTTTCCCCTACTACCTTGGTGATGGTGTATGCCCCATATCGAAGTGGGCAAAGGTTACAGTGGGGCTCATAGAGGCACTCCTTATGCGAATGTAGCCAAACTTTGTCACGCACCTAGAAATTATGTGGCAACCAATGTTGATCATGCTACTATATTTACTTGGCATTACCTCTATCCAATATTTCACGGATCTATTGGCAGATGTGGTAAATGTGCTCAATGAAGTTGTTTGTCTGGTTGGCTTTGGACTGGACATGAGATGGATCTATCTGAGTAGTTGTAAATGGTATGGCAACATTAATGGCACATAGTGGCTTGAACCCCAAGCCCACCTAAAAAGGGTTGTGGCTAGTCAAAGTATGGAGAGCCTAGTTATAGTTGTGCTAGACATGAGGGAGACTCTCATCCCACGTGCGTGGATTCTTTTAGTTGTACATGTGTACAATGTGTACGATCATCCTGTTGATGACCTTTGTCTAGCCATCAGTTTGGGGATGGAAAGATGTGCACTTAGTGAGTTTGGTGTCCAACATTGACCACAAAATAAACCAAAATATATTGAGGAACCTATTGTCCTAGTCTAAGATGATAAACTGTGGGATCCCAAAGTGTACCCACACTCGTTCAAAGAAGAGTTTAGCATTCACTTCTACTGTGGTGTTATTCTTGTAGGATGTTGTAATGGCTATCTTTGAGAATTTGTTGATGACCATGAAAAGACATTGGTCTCTATCCTTAGTAGCAGGAAGTCTTGACATGTAATCCATGGAGATGGATTTCCACGGTCAACTAGGGTTAGGTAGTTCAGTATAGATGCCTTTCTTCTTGATGGTATATTTGAAAATGGCATAGTGATGCAGGAGCATCTAGATAAGGCACCATGACCAGGTGTCGGTCTCTGCCAGGTTGAAAAGTTGAGTTAACATTTGGTTTGTCTTTCATGTTTAGTTTTCCACAGTAGGAGGTAGGATTTCATTTTTGTCTTAATCTCTGTATTAGTCAAAGGCAGTTGGTCGGTTAGGATTATTTACTTATCTGACTTTAATAAACAATGGATTATAAATTGTCTTGTCATTCTAAAAGAAAAAGACAAATGTGTCTAAATGAAAAAAAATCTTGTCATGGAAACAAAACCGAATACCTAGTAGTTATGTAACGATACTGTCTACAACCGAAAGTAACTACACAGCTTCGTTAACTTTAAAAAAAGCATATAAATGTAATAATGAAAAACATGAAAAAGGTTCAAAATTTTCTTGATACAAGTAATAAAAGAGACAGAACACAAATTTCTCTATCATCCATCTATATCATTGCCTAAGTGTTGTGCAATTCTATTTTATCTATTGACTAATTGAACTCAGAAATAACAAGTAGAGTGCAGGCCTACAACTGTAGGTTGTTTTTCTTTTCCTCTCTTAATAGAAAGCTGAATACCGTAAAACGCATGTAATTTCCATAGCCAGAATGGATGGGTATGCAAACAAAACTCATGACTAGGAGAAAGTCATACAGTGAAACAATCATGTGGAGAATACAGAATCAAGGCACCGGTGAAAGAAACTACCATAAAGGTAATTCTGGACGAACTATCATACATTTTCTTTAACAAACAGAGAGAGATAGTGTATATATATATAATATATATCTATATATATATATATATATATATATATATAGTTGTTGTTCAATACAAGTTAAATATTACATTTTCCAAAACAAATAGAGTATACAGTGTCTGGTAGACCGAACAAACCCTAGTCGAAGATTTGATATCAAGACGACCCTCGAGCCTAAACTAGATAGCCAGACCTGAATGAAACATGAGCTGGAATTTGAAACCAGACGTAGGCCTAGGTTGTGAGATCGACCCAAATCATACATAGCAACCGGATAGCGAGGAGAAATCACCATATAACCACAAAACCTTAACTACAAGTTGAAAAACTATGGAAGACAAAGCCTACCAGCGAAGAGTTGTAGGGTTTGGAAACCAAATCGTGATAAATCTTTGCGCCCAAGGTCGAACCCTCAACCTGTGGAGACAGAATGAGCCAAGGTTAGCATACCTTACACAATGATGCCTGAACAAAGATACAACATAAGCAAAGGGATAACATAATTTACCTGGGAACACGATAGGACCAAGAATCTCATGATATAGAGCCACAAAAAACCAAAAGAAGCCTGAGACAAGAGGAGCAGGCATTGGTCAGCTTCTAAACCAGAAGAGAGTGGAGATAAAACAAGGAGGGAAAAATTACCTAAAGCTGTAGCCGAGTGAGTCATTGTGCCGAAACCTATGCACACAAGAACGAAAATTTAAAATGACTTTAGCACTATAACAGTAGCAAAGAACATTGACAATAGTAGGAAAGAAAAAACGGTGGCTCGAGAGACCAGGCATTGAGTCCAAGTAATACCAGAACAAAACAACAGCTCACTGTGCAGAAGAATACGAGCGGACCAACCTCCAGAGCCAAGGAAATTTCATGCAACAAGAAAAATTCATTGCCAATAGCACAAGAAAATCTGGGAAACAACATTCACAACGAAAACCAAAAATATAGTTTGCCATATGAATCGAGACAAGGCAGAGCATTTTGATAGGAACCCTTGCAGAGCTCCCACAACAGAGAAAAAACCAAAAAATGACTGAAAGGCCCAAAGGTTTTGTGTAGAAGACCAAGTGGGAAAACAAAGATCGAGACCAGGGTGTAGGGTAGGTTCGCATTTACAAGCCACATTTAATGATTGCCAATTCCAATAAAAATATACAACATTCATATATATAATCAACCACCAAATCAACAACCAAATCTACGAACATAATTAGCACCGGACAACTTGACATCAAGGGTTATGTTGGAGCGTGGGTTGGGTTCCATCATAGTGGTACCAGAGCAGTTTTTTTTTAAGGTCAGTTAGAGAAATGGAGGTAGGAAGGACTGAGAGAGGAAATCAGGATTCTTACTGCCCATTTGGAGGCAGTAGAGGCAGGGAGAAGAAGAGACCTGGAGGTAGGCGATGAAAACGAAGAGGAAGCTGAAACGACGATAGATGGATCAGATGGTGAGACACCAGAAGTGAGACTGTTGAGATCTGTTTTAGTGGCAAGTAGTAAACCCAAACCAGAACTCCCAAACTATGACGGGAGCTTGTCCATAGAGGTTCTATTGGATTGGATCAATGAGCTGGATAAGTATTTTCAGTGTGAGGAAGTCAGTGAGGACCGCAGAATTAGGTTCACTGCGACTAAGTTGAAGGGACACGCAACCCTATGGTGGGACAATGTCCAAATGGAGAGAAGGAGATTGAACAAGTTTCCATTAAAAACTTGGTCAAGGATGCTAGCCAAGTTGAAGGGAAGATTTCTGCCAAAAGATTATCAGATTGCACTACATAGGAAAGTGCACAATCTGAAATAGAAAGGAATGACAGTGAGGGAGTACACTGAGGAGTTTTATCAAGTGAACCTAAGGGCCGGTTATACAGAGGATACCACAGAAAATACATCTAGGTACGTAAATGGTTTAAGACTAGAAATTTTAGATGAAATTAGTATTTTGTCTCCAGAGAACATTGAAGTAGCATATCAGAGTGCAATGAAAGCTTAAGAGAAAATTACTAGAAGGCAGAATGCCCAGAGAGGATGAGGAGCCGACAGGGGAAAAGGCCAGTCCTATGGCAGAGGGCAAAGTGCTAGTAGTAATGAGGAAGGTAGCAATTCGAGAGCTTCTAGATAAACAGACAAAGGTGATAATTCGAGAGGTGGTAGGCCATATCAGCGAGGCAGGGGAAATGGCCAAGGTAGAGGGGCTGGTTATCAATGTTACAGGTGTCATAAATGGGGACATAGATCATTTGAGTGTCCTGAGGTAGACCAAGCTGGAAACATGGGTGCATATGTTGCACAACTAGAGGAAGCAGAGGAACCTTCCCAAGAAGTAGAGAATTCTCTAGAAACAGGGGAAGCCCTGGTGCTGAACAAGGTGTTGTCAAAACCAGCCAAGGAAGCCACCAAACAAATGCAGTGGAAGGGTTTGTTTAGAACACTTTGTAAGTCACATGGTAAGTGTTGTAAGTTACTTATTGATAGTGGTAGTACATATAACTTAGTGTCCACAGAGATAGTGGAAAAGTTAGAATTGAGGCGGTCAAAACATCCCACCCCTTACAAAGTTTCATGGCTATGAAAAGGCCATAAGTTACTAGTGGATGAATAGTCCAAGGTGGAGTTTCTAATAGGCAGATATAAGCATAAATTCGTTTGTGACATCATGCCAATGGTTGTATGTCACATACTCCTAGGCAGGCCATGGCAGTACGACAGAAAGGTGGTGCATGATGGATTGATGAACTGTTATAAGTTTGTCAAGGATGGAGTCAAGCATATGCTTGTAGCCATGAAGGAGGAAGGGCCAGCAGGGACAAGTGAGCTAAGAGCACTATTGATTGGTGGAAAATAGTTTCTGAAGCAAGTTGAGGATAGAAATATGGGTTATGCAGTCATAAAAAGAGAAAAAACAATGTTATTACATACAGATGCATCAGATTTACCCCGAGAAATTTAGAAGATGTTGCAAGAATTTACAGACATAGTGGTGGATGATTTGTCGAAAAAATTTCCCCGCAGAAGAAGTATAAGTCACCATATTGACTTCATACCTGGAGCTAGTTTGTTGAACAAGGTAGCATACCAAATGCGCCCCAAGGACAATGAAGAGATTAGGAAGCAGGTGCAGGAACTGGTAGACAAAGAATTGATTAGGGAGAGTTTGAGCCCTTGCACAATTCCAACAGTTCTCGCTCCCAAGAAAGGAGAGTGGCGGATGTGCACAGTTTCGAGGGCCATCAACAAAATCACCATTCGGTACAGGTTTCCACTTCCACGGATGGATGACATGATGGATTGTTTAAGCAGGGAAACATATTTTTCTAAGATATACTTGAAGAGCGGGTATCATCAGATGTGGATACGAGAGGGGCACGAGTGGGAGACAACCTTTAAGACGAATGAGGGACTATACAAATCGTTTTTCATGCCATTTGGGTTGAGCAATGTACCCAATACATTTATTTGGTTAATGAATGAGATTCTGAAAAACTACATCGGAAAAATTGTGATAGTATACCTGGACAACATACTAATCTTCACCAGGACAAGGGAAGAGCACCTTCAACATGTTCGTAAAGTGCTGGAAAAATTACAGCAGAATAAACTGCTAATAAATTTGAAGAAATGTGCTTTTCTACAGAAAGAATTGATCTATTTGGGCTTTGTAATAGCAAAAGATGAACTGAAGATGGATTCAGAGAAGGTTGCAGTGATAGTTAACTGGCCATCTCTGAAAAGCTTATTTGAAGTACATATCTTTCATGGACTAACGAGTTTTTACTGGAAATTCATAAGAAATTTTAGCGAAATTTGTGCACCTACGTTGGACACCATTAAAAAGGCCAGTCAGCCTTTTCGATGGACGGATGTAGCAGAGAGAAGTTTCCATCTATTATAGAGAAAGATCACAGAGAGGCCAATCCTAAGATTGCTAGACTTCAAGAAGCTTTTACAGGTTTGTTGTGATGCTAGCGGTACAAATATTGGAGTGCTAGTTAGCCAGCAGGATAAGCCTGTGGCATTTTTCAACGAGAAGCTAAATGGAAGTAGATAGAATTTTCGTCTTATGATAAGGAGTTCTATGCTGTTGTACAGGCATTAAAACACTGGAGGAATTATTTGATGGGAAACGAATTTGTGTTGTTTTCAGATAATTCTGCACTACAGTATGTAATGCAACAACACAAGCTGAACCACAAACATGCCAAATGGGTGGAGTATTTGAATAGTTTCAACTTTGTGTTGAAACACATCAGCGGGCAGGCCAACAAGGTGGTGGATGCACTGAGTAGGAGAGCTTTACTTCTGTAGAAGAGTATTGTGAAAGTGATGGGTTTTGAGCACTTAAAAGATTTATACCAAAATGACACAGATTTTAAGGAGGCCTATGAGGCATGTCAGAATCCCTTGGTAAGAGATAATAGTCCATGGTTGGACTAAAACTTGCAAGAGAAACTATTATTTAAAGGAGGACAGCTATGCATTCCTAACTGCTCGATGAGAGACAGCATTATTCGGGAGAAGCACAGTGGAGGTCTAGCCAGACATTTCTTCATAGACAAAACACTTGAACAGATACGTCATTTCTATTTTTGGCCAAATATGCGAAGGGATGTATAGCGATTTGTGACCAGGTGTAGAGTGTGCCAGTTGTCGAACGGTCATAGTCATAACATGAAACTGTACACACCATTACTTGTTCCAGGTAAGCCGTGCGACTCAGTAAACTTGGACTTTTTCTTAGGGCTACCTAAGACACAGTGAGGTTATGACTTGGTGATGGTAATAGTGGACAGATTCTCGAAGATGGCACATTTCATCCCTTGCATAAAAACCAGTGATGCCACTCATGTGACCCACTTGTTTTTCATAGAGATTGTCAGGTTACATTGGTTGCCTAAGTCTATCCTTTCGGATAGGGATGTGAAGTTTAAAGAGCAGTTTTGGCATACCCTATGGAAGAAGATGGATGCATAGTTGAGTTATAGCTCTGCTTATCACCCGCGAACCGACAGACAAACATAGGTGGTAAACATGAGTCTGGGAAACTTGCTATGAAGCTTGGTTGGTGAGAATTCGCAGATGTGGGATCGAGTCCTTGCTCAGGGAGAGTTCGCTTGTAACAACCCGCATAATCGTAGCACTAGTTTCAGTCCATTTTAAATCATCTATGATAGGCATCCCCATGGAGTGCATGACTTACGAGATCTTGGACTACACGAAAGGCAAAGCGTAGATGGAGAAGATTTTCCTAACGCGATGAGGGATTTGCATGAGCAGGTAAAAATTAAATTGCAGGAAAACAACCTAAAGTATAAACACGAAGAAGATTTGAAGAGAAGGGGAGTACAATTTAATGTAGGAGATGAAGTCCTCGTGCATTTGTGCAAGGAACGCTTACCCAGAGGTGCATACAATAAGTTAAAGTATAAGAAAATATGACCCTGCAAAATCCTCTAGAAAATCTCAGCAAATGCCTATGAGTTACAGCTGCCACTAGGGATAGGCATTTCACCCATCTTCAATGTAGCATATATGTTCCCTTACACCGCTGACCAAGAAGAAGAAGAAGATGACATAACTACACTGCCCACACAAAATACCCAGGATGGATGAGACAGATGCCTTACATTCAACCTCCCGAGATTGATAGCATCCTCGATACTCAGGTGGCCAAACGAACTCAGCAGAAGGAGTATCTGCAATACCTGGTCAAGTGGAAGAACAGTCCTATTGAGGACAGTTCATGGGTTGATGTTAGGCAGACTGAGAAGACAGGTTCTTTAGTCGAGCAGCTCATGGACTGGAGTCATGATTTCTCTTAGAGCATAGATTTACCTCAGGCTGAAAAGGTAAGCTTCTAGGTCCACATCAAACCATGCTTAGCCTGGTAGCTAGCCCTACCAGGTCAGGAGAGGGCTCTCTCCAGGTCAATCTCAACTAATTATGGTCACTAAGGGCTTGAGATGACTGATATAGCTACTGATCTTAAGCTAGGTGTAGATGTAAAAAAACGTTTGTTTGATAAATGATGTTTTTGTGGGCTCTTAGGGAAAGGCATATTTTGGGTGTAGGAAACGAGGCACAGTCTTACAGGGATTTCGATGGGGCAAGCTAGGCAACTGTATTTGGCACTATAAATCAAGTGAGATGGATCGATGAACACAAAGGAGGAGTTGAAGAGGGAAAGAGAAACCATGGATCCTCTCCAAATTGTGGAAAACATCAAAGACTAAAGCAAACTTCATGTAGAGCACTACACTTTTGAATGTATTCTACTTACACTCTTGTTTGTTTAGCTGAGAAGAAATAAAGAGAAATGATACATATAACACGTGAATAAATTCACAGAGACATAAGAAAGCACTGTACCAAAACAAATGCCATAGGGATCCCAAAGAGTACTACAAATCCTGGTCTCAATTCCTTAGCCAAAATACTGATATGAGTGTACAATGAAGCTCAAGGCTTTCTCAAGAGTCCAACCATGCTAATGACTGAAAAACAACATAATATAGACAAACATAGCTCATCCTTGCCTCTAGGGATCGAGCTCACATGTTTAGGAACTGATCCAATTAATCCTAAACTAAGAACCAGAAACTAGGCAACATAACAGCATGTTTCTAGAAACAAGGAAACTGATTCATTCAGTTTCAAAAAACCTCTAAACTGATGAATCTACCTCTACAAGTAAAAATTTAACATATTTACATCATAACCCATCAATTTTCATCAAATTACATTATAAATTTTCCATTAGGAAAGTGAAAAAGTCAAACTTGGAAAACCTCAGTGAAAAACAGAGCAAAACTTGGTCAAACTGGGAATTTTTCCTCTATGCGCTGCACCTGATTCTCTATGTGTCATGCATGTTCGGACGCAGCTTTGGAGGCCTTCCATGTGGCCAAATTAGCTCCAAGTATGCTTGTTGGAAAGCCTTACCTGTCTACTTTCCAGCCCAAGTGGAATTTTTCAATTTGGCCTTCATTTTCCCTATCAAAGAAAAAATATCCCAAGACTGCTTCCTGTGTGTCAAAATAGGGGCAGTGAGGTCATTTTTTGACTACTTTTGACCTCTTTGAGGGCTCAAAACCTGCCCAAATTTGTTGGGCATAGGTAGGTAAGCATAACTTTCCATGAAAAATCCAGAAATGCAAAGTTTTTTTGATTTGGAGGCCCCTAGCAAAAGCGAACACCACGTGGCGCGATGCACATGGAGGAAAGCTCTATTTTTTGTGCAAAACAAATTTCCAAAATGCAAAAATTGCTCCAAATTTTTTGAAATTTGGGCTGGACCTTTTTTATCGAGAGCTATGTTGAGCCAAGGATGCCTCAGCCAATATCCAAAGTCGATCATGCTCCTTTTGCCTCTTATGCCTCTTTGATGCCTTCCTTAATTTTGCCTTTAAACTCCTTATTCACGCCTTGCAAACTTTATTCCTTGCCATGTAATGAAAATACATGTGTATCAGCAATGCCTTGTCCTTGTGGGTGTTGTCCAGCAGTCTCTCTAAGTGGATGTTGACTCTCTCGAGCCAAGACTCCCGATCAACATTGATCTCTTGCTCAAGTGAAGTGAACTCCACCCTCCTCCCTTGGGTAGCTTGGCGATTCTCCCGAAAGTTTTGTGACTCCATAATCACATGCTGATCTTCAAGCTTCTTATTCCTTTGCTCCAAGTATTTTATAATCCACTTAGCCCTCTCCAATTTGAGGGACAAGGATTTGATTTCTGTCTGCTGCTCTTGGATGATCTCTTTGAGATTTCTGCTTTCTGGGCCCATGTCTGTATCATCAGCCTCAATAAGAATAAAGTCCAGCTCACCTGAAGGCCCCTCATCCTACATTGGCCTCTTGCCTTTATCTTGAATCTGTGTTGCTGATGCAGGAAGCAAGGCCCCTTCCATCCCAGGTGGAGATAACACTCGCTTTTCTGTCACGAACAACTGCCTGGTGCCCTTCTGATAAGTAATAAAAATTGGCACACTAGCGACCTGTGTCTCATGACCCTCATGCTAATAAGAAGGTCCGCCTATCTCATGCAAAGCCTCTGAATGTCCCTAAGGAGTTGTGAAAAACTCACGAGAGATGAAATCATCCCAAGTGATGCCCTACAAGCTAGGCTGATGAATAACCACAATTTTAATAAGAGCAAAATGATAAATACTATTAAACTGCTGCTGAGGGGTCTTGTGTTGCACTAGAGTGGTCATGCTTTCAATATTTCGGCCCATGAAGTAAGGGATGTTCATCATCTGTACCTAGGTAAAATGCATCAGCAGCCTGATATGATAAGCATACAAATGGGAGAACCGGCCCTCACAGCTGAAATACTTCATGATCAATTTCATTAAAGGAGCATATTCATCTATGAGGTATCGAAAAGGAAACACTCTCTTGAGCTTCCTGAAGAAGATGGGCTTAATATATAGTTCATAATGCTACTGGTCAATTTTCTGCCTCTTGTTCCATGGCTCTCCAATATTAGGTATGCCAGTTGCTATTGAAATGGATTATGCTGTTAATGTGAAAGTGACACTAGCTAGAGTGGCTTGATCACCATGTAAATGCAGTACAAACAAATGAGCCAAATCATGATCAAACTGAATGCTAGCAACCTTCTCACAAAATTCATAACATGACCGATGTCAGAAACAAGAGATGGCAAGTGGGCAGGCCTGTAAATTAGCAAGAGTGGTTTGTTCTTCTCTGATATGTTTGCCACCTCTATGAGGCCTCCTGGGTGCATGTCCCTGTGTACGTGGGTCACTTTGGGTCTCCTCTTCATAATCATATGAAGGATCAGATGCGATGTCTGCTAGTAGATAAACTGTCTTGGAGAAATAGGTGCTGATATGTCAAACTGTCTTGGACTACCTTCGATGATGTGTTTAATGTTTTCCACCATGGGAAATAGTGAAATGAGGGACTGTAAGGGCAGGAAAAATAGTGGAGAATTTAGGGACTATTGGGATAGATTTTAGTTAGGGAAATATGGGAAATAGTGAAATGAGGGACTGTAAGGGCAGGAAAAATAGTGGAGAATTTAGGGACTATTGGGATAGATTTTAGTTAGGGAAATATGGGATGTTTTGGGAGTTTGTATAGGATTAGTGTTTAGGGATTTACAATGTGGATTTTTGGAAAGGAAACTTGGGATAGAGGATTAGTGAATTTAGGGGGTAGGCGAACAATGAAATCAAGGGCCAAATGGGAGAAGGGAGTGATGGAGGAATGATAGACTTGGTAGAAGAATACTTAATCAAACCCTAGGCAGCAAGTTTCTTGGAATTTCAAATGGTAGGGTTTGATTTTTTAAACAATTATCGTTCATAAACTACCATGATATAGCACCAAACTTGGATAAAAAAATCAATGATGGAGGCTCTACCTACTTTTCACAAGGCAAATCTGTGTGATTTTTGGTGATTTGGGGCAAGTTTTAGTAGTTTTGGGCTCTCTGGCTGTGTGCACTGTGCATCTAGCCCAATGCACCATGCCCTTCCTATGCGCCACACCTGTGTTAAAATGAACTGCATAGTAAGGCCCAGTGCACCGCGCCTAGTGAGTGCGCTGCGCCTCCTGCCCAGTGCGCTGTGCCGAGGAACTTAATGCATTTTTCACCCAAACTTTGTCACTTGCTCACCAAAATCACTTAGCCTTGCTTCTAGTTTGCAAATGAACTTTTCAAATGTTGGAATAGCTTATAAACAAAGAGCTTTTGAAATTTTGGCTCATGAAACCCACTTTCATAATATTTTGGATTTGACTTTGTTTTTAAACTTTATTTTTTGAAATTTTCACTTCTTTTATCTTTGCAATGAACCAAATGACCTGAGCTTTGCTTGTTTTGCACGTGTTGGAGCTTTTTGGGCTAAGGAAAGAAACCAGGGTGCAGATGAAGGAATTTACAATGAAGAAAACAAAATTTTCATGATTTTTTGTACAATAAAAGCTAAATACTCTGTTTTTTTCCTCAAAAGAGAGTTTTGTGGAAAAACACAATTTTGAACACTTGGCGATGAAATTTATTGATGCTAAAATTCCTCATGGCCTGCTGGTTGCTTATTAGACACTTTGACACGTTTCTTGACAAAACCCTAATGAAACCCTAGACCTAATTGACAATGACCCTAAAAAGAATTTTGCAACCTTTAATACAAAAAGAGGGTTGTATATGCTTTTTTGATGAGAAAACATGAACCAACACGTAAATGACATGAGGGAAACTGTAGGAAAGCCACTCGCATCAAATGGTCCATGCGCCTAATGGAATGCAAATGACTGGGCGGGACACCTAATATGAAATGCAACAAGAGGATTTGATCTCTGATGGAGGGATGAAGATACCAACACTAACATTGGCTCCAATGGGGATGGTAGCTCCTTGGAGATGCCAAGAACTACAGATCTCTGGGAAAGCTGATAGTTCCTTCATCCATTGGGTTATGGAGTCAATAACTTCAATGAAAAAAACAAAACTATTGACTTAAAGAATCAATTTCAGGACTGAACTGGACTCAAAAGTGACTCATTTTCAAGACTGAAATTTGACTGACAGACCTGACTCTAATGAACCAAACCAAAACTGAAATTAAACTCCAGCTTTATAGCCTTCACATCGGGCCCCAAGCTGAAGAATGAAAACAATACACACTTGCAATGGAATTTAAACACACCGGTATATACAAGGATGAATGGAACAATACAAAACATCTCACAAATAATACCGCTTGAGGAGCTCACCATTGACCGCTCCACCCAGATAATCTTCACCATTCAGATCTTGCAACAAGAAAGCATTCTGGCCCCGATATGTAGCAATCTTGTATGGTCCTTTCCACAGATTTTCAAATTTTCCATGTTTACCTCTCTCCTCATTCCTTGCATCCCATTTCAGCACTATATCTCCTATCTCAAAACTGTCCACCTTTGCTTTGCGGTCATATATTCTCTTGATTCTTTCCTCCAACTTGAAAGTATTTTGATATACCTCCTCCCTAGTTTGCTGTAAGTGAATCATTTGATTGATCCTATGCTGCAAACCATCATCTTCGCTACTTGCTTCTTGTAGAAGTTTGACCACCAGGACTACCAAAGAGGTTGGGAAAATTGTGTCCACACTGTATACGAGTTCAAAAGGAGACATACCTATAGACTTTTTGTGACTTACCTATCTGCCCAAAGTGCGTTCACCAAATTTTTGTGCCAAATTTTCTTGTTAATTTCTAGCAACTTTTTGATAATGTTGACAAGAGACTTATTTGAGGATTTGGCCAATCCATTGCCCTATGGATAATAGGCAGTCGAATGCCCCAAAGTGATTTGATATTTATGACAAAATTCAATCATTCTTTTCGATTTGAGGGTTGCTGCATTGTCAGTGATCAACTTATGGGGACAACCAAAACGAGACAAAATGTTATTTTCAAGAAAGGAGATAATTACCGAATCGGTAGGTTGTATTGTAGGAACTGCTTCAATCCATTTGGTGAAATAATCCATCGCTATGAGGATCCATTTATGCTGTGCTGAGGAAGAAGGATGAATTTCACCGATGAAATCCAAACCCCATTGTTGAAATGGAGCACTAACTTCAATAGGCTTGAGTGGTAAAGGTTGCAACTTTCTCCTACCTTGGAAAATCTGACATTCATGGTAGCTTGCCACTGCTTTGTACACATCAACAAAAAGAGTTGGCCAATAATCCCTGGCTCTCAAAATTTTATTGGTGGTTGTCTTCCAGAAAAGATGGCCTCCACAATCTCCTTTGTGAAACTCCTCCATTACGTGTTTCTCTTCTTCTTCCACTAAACAATTTAGCAAGACACCACCGAGGTCTTTCCAATGAAGTGCACCATTCATGATAAAAAATTTGCAGCTTTCAATTTCAGTGTCCTACTTTTGTTTTTAGCCATTTCAGGTGGTGATGACAAATTTTGGAGTACATAGACAATGTTCGAATACCAAGGAGAAAGGAGGAACATTTCTAATACCTGTACGGGCAAATTCTCTTCATTTTCCTCGAACATAGCAGCAATTAGATTGATGTCTAGGATGTGCAGATTTGACTCAGCCATTAGTTTGGCCAGCCCTTTTCCTTTAATGAGCTTTGTCGGTTTCATTTCCAAATCATACTCCAACAAGGCAGCAATCCATTTGCCTCTTCTCCCCTCTAGATCTATTTGCACTAAGACATCCTTGACAGCAGCGTTTGGGACATAAGCAAGGATGTGAGAATGCAAAATATAAACCCAAAAGTCCTTTAGTGCCTTTACCAAAGCAAGGGTTTTTTTTTCAATTATAATATACTTCAATGCCGCATCCCTTATGGTTCTACTGAAAAAAGCGATTGGCTTCTTGAGTTGGTCTATTTTTTCGATTAAGACCGCTCCCATAATATCATCTGAGGCAAATGAAAACAAAATAAAATCTTGAGTATAGTCCGGGCTGATTAAAACTGGAGCTGAAGAAAGTGCTAATTTCACGAAGTTCAAAGATTTTACTGCTTCCTCTGTCCACCTTACTGCACTATCCTTTTTGACCATATTTGTGATCTCCCTCAAGTGTTCTGCAAGATTGGGCACAAAGCGACATAAAAATTTTATCTTACCATTGAAGGATTAGATTTCTTTATTACTTCATGGAAAATCAATCTTTTGAATGGCCTCAACCTGAGATGGATCGATGGGGATGCCCTCCTTTGAGATGATGTGCCCAAGAAGTTTTCCCTCATCCATGGCGAATAAAATTTTCTTTGGATTAAGCGAGATGCCATATTTCCTACCCTGATGAAACTAATCTTCAAATGATATAGGTGATATTCATCTGAGTTAGAGAAAATAGTTAAGTCATCATGGTAAACAACAATTAAAACATCTTTTTCATTGGCAAATGCGATATCCATCGCTCGTTCAAAAGTTGCACCAGCATTTTTCAATCCAAAAGGCATCTTTGCATAGTGAAAGGTTCCCGACAGAGTGGTGAATGTTGCTTTGTCTCGATCATCCTCATGACCTGAATTTGGTTATAACCCGAATAACCATCAAGTAGTGACATCCTAGATGCTCCAACTACTCGCTGAAGTATATGATCCATTTTCGGCAATGGATAGTTGTCCTTCAAAGAAACTTTGTTCATATTTCTAAAATCAATACATAGCTGAATCTCAATTGTCTTCTTGCATATGGTCACCAAGTTTGAAATCCAATCTGAAAACCTTATGGGAACTAATATACTAGCTTTATACAATTGGTTCACTTCCATCTCAATTGAGGGCAACAACTTTGGATTTATTCTCCTCAACTTTTGATGGAATGGTTTTTGGTTAGGCTTGAGTGGGATGACATGCTGAATGATACTTGTATCATATGACTTCAAATTTGAATAATCCCAAACGAAAACATCAGTGAAAGAAGATAACAAGCTAATGTACTTGGCTTTTACCTGTGCAGGCAATGCTTTTGACAATTTTACCATCTTCAGATTTTTAGTTGATCCAATGTTTACATCCTCCACTCCTTTTTTGGTTGGCAGCAAGCTTGGTTTCCATGCCAAATCATCATGATCGAACATCTCCTCTAAAGGGATTACACCTTTAGGGATGATGTTGTCTTTGAGTTGCAAAACCTCCATTTGATTTACATGTATATCCGCATCGCCATCATCATATTCCACATCAATAGAAGTGTCTTTGAATTTACCTTTGTTTTGCATAAATTCATCGATTTCATCATCATGTTGAAACACTTGCCAATACCTTTGATTGTTCGGGATATCTTGGCAGTGTTTCACGTGAATCTCAAACTTGTTGTTTGAGTTCATTGGCACTTTCAGATTACTTTTTGATGTTGCAAGTGAATCGGCAATGATATTCTAAGCATGAGGAACACAAGTTAAAGTATAATCTAAAAATATTCTCAAAATATCAAGCACCGCATTTCGGTAAGCCCACATTCTAGGATGTTTTGCTTGATATTCCCCTTTCACTTGCTTGATAACCAGCTTGGAGTCGCCATACACTGAAATCCTTTTGACATTTAGCTTTCTAATAATTTTTAAACCATCAATCAAAGCTTCATACTCAGCCTCATTATTTGAACAATCAGAAGCTAGTTTATAAGAGCAGACCCTTACATTGCTTGGCACATTGTTTGGGGCGAAAACAAGGCTGCATATCCATATGCCAATTGCAGCACCTTCCCTTCCAACAGCGCCGTCAAAATCCATGACCCACAGGCCCGCTTCATCCTCTTCCAAGTGCTGAAATTCCTTATGTGTTGTTTCTTGTCCTTGTTGTCCATCTTTATGCTATTGTTGACTAGCTGATTGCTCAGTAGTGTTTTGTGTTTCTTGCCCTAATATTTCTCTGAAATTTTCAGTGGTTTCGGGAACATCTTCTACTTGAACTATTTGGCTATATACATCATTAAAACTATCTGAACACAAAACAAATGATTCTAAATCAGTATGTACATAGTTGATCAGATGATTTACTGGTTTCTCCTTGCTGGTAATCATATACTTCATCTTTTGTTCTTGGTATAGTTTCCTCTTCTGGCCGAACACGGGAATGGTAGCATAGGAGAAATCAAGTTGCATTGTCCATTTAATCTTTGCTCCCCAAGATCTGGAAAGGAGCATGCCAAATCTAGGAGGTATATCTGCCAAAACCACATCCATCAAAACTTTTTTGGCCGGAACCTGATCCAAAGTAACCACCAAATCCTTGATAAGACCGATGCACCTTACTCTCCCGGAATCAAAAGAGTAAAGGTCATGATACTTTCTTGTAATGTCCAGTCCCAATTTCTCCATGATGGCCTTAGGCATGAGATTATGAGAGGCTCTAGAATCAAACATAGCATTATGCAACACAAAGTCATGCACCCTGAGACTAATGTGGGAAGGGGTTACATCACTATCTTGAGACTGACCTTCCAATGTTGTCCCAAAAATCATCTCGAGACTATCATCCTCCACATTCACCATATCAGATGATGGATCTAAATTAAAAATTTTGGACACCTGACCTTTATAATTGCTATTCTTCATCAACTCAGTCAAAGGAATGGATATCTTTATCTTGGCAATTTCATTTTCCAAATTAAAAATTGAAACTTTTTCTACCTCTTTCGATGAAACATCCTTCTTTTCATATTTCTCCTTTGACCCACTTGGCTAATTGGATTTCTCATTTGCTGATGACGTTTTGTTGATGGTAGGATCAACTGCCTCTTTTTCCTTTTTTCTTCACATTAGGAGGATCATTCTTTGACGCTGCTGCCTCCTTCCTTTTCTGAATTGGGTTCACAGGCACATCTCTATTTCAGAGTGAATATTATCACTGCTGAGCCAAAAAAGCATTCATTTATCCTCTTTGGTATTCATCGGACTCTTCCTCAAGAAAAGTCTCATTTTCCTAAATGAAATTGTCATCTCTTTGTTCAGTTGAATTCTCGGAATAGTCCTCCTTCTCAGTGATGAAAATTGGCATATCATCGAGCGTAAAGAAATGATTTTCTTTGCCAATCACATTCTCTTCTTCATCTGATTTTGGACCATGTAGAAATTTATGTTGTAGAGGTGTTTTGACCGGCTGTTGCACTGTGGGATCTTGGGCTCATTTCTCTCTTTGTTTGATTCTATATTGTGGCTGTTGCTGGCCACGGAAGTTAGGATTTCTAACTTGAGGTTCATGTTTGTCAATTTTCATTGTCCTAGCATCTACTCCACCTTCCTAAGTACTTTCTCTGATGAGGAAGACTCTTCTTTTATAGTGACTTTCTTTTCTGCTCTTACTCTAGCTCTCTTGGCCAGTAGATTCGCTTCAACGCTGACCGCAATCTTTTGCATGTCTTCCAACGTTGCCAGATCTCTCTCTCTTAGTTGATAGGCCATCTCCATATCAAAACCATCTAGAAACTTAATCAAGGCTAGCCCCATGGGTGTCCTTTGATGATCAAGGATTGCATTATAAACGAAATTGAATCTAATGCAATAATCTTGGACAGACTCACCAACGTTCCATTTGGTGTGCTCGTATTCAGCAAGGATTTGAGGAGGATTTTTCTTTACTTCCCAGCAACCTAAGAATTGTCTTTGTAGATTGGCCAATGTAGTGATACTTGTAGCAGGCAAAGATCTGAACCATTTCCTAACTTCACCACCAAATGTATGTACAAACAGTCTCATTGTCACATTTTCTACATCAATCTCATGAAGGTCAAAAAATCTGCCATTCTGTCCACATGCTATTGAGCTGTAACACTGTGAGGAGTGCCATCAAACAAAGGATTTTTTCTTTGATAATCGGTGAGCATATCATCCAAATTCTGAGGTAGTACAAGGGGTGCAAAACGAGTAACCATTGTTCTCAGTGGATTCGGTGGGAATCCTTGAGGTGGATGCGATTGCGGAAGATCCAAGAGTTGCAAATGTAGTTTCTAGGAAATCAGCGATATTTAAAGCCACAATTGTAATATGGATTTGTCTCAAAATATAATCCTCAATAGACTTATTAGCCCTTTTAGTTTCTAGATTTGCAAGAAATTATGGATTTCGGACTGTGGAGCCAACAAGACTTTCACATTTGGTTTCAAACAAAGACAAATCAAACTGTTCATCAAAATCAAGCTCTTCAAGATACTCAAAAATCACAGGACACGAATGCGATTTGAGTACGGGAATTACAGAACTCTCTTGACGGAGGATTCTTGGAATAAGATTGGGATTCTCATATATAGGAGGAGGATTTGGATCTGGATTGGCTCTGCTATATCTTCTGGAAGCCAGTGTGCTATTATTTCCAAGAGATCAAACAGACAGTAACAACTTATTCAACCAATCAAATCCTAAACTTATCATCCAAAGCTTAGAATTATCAGATAAATTGGGGGAGTTGTAGGTTATATTTTCCATTAATGAGACTAGATCGGAGATTGACTGAATTAGCATTTATCTACTTGCGCTAATGCAAAGCAAAAGTGTTTCGAAGGCTACCTGGCTAATCTTCAGACTTCGTCTGTAGCTTCAAAATGAAGAATACTAACAAACAATAAATTTAGTCCGCAGTATGGTCATCACTATGTTAGAGCCTAGATTTACCTCAGGCTAAAAAGGTAAGCTTCTAGGTCTACATCAAACCACGGTTAGCCTGGTAGCTAGCCTTACCAGGTCAGGAGAGGTCTCTCTCTGGGTCAATCTTAGCTAATTACGGTCACTAAGGGCTTGAGATGACTAATATATCTACTGATCTTAGGCTAGGCATAGATGTAAAAAAAAATTGTTTGGTAAATGATGTTTTTGTGGGCTCTTAGGGAAAGGCAGATTTTGGGTGCAGGGAATGAGGCACAGTCTTGCAGGGATTTCGATGGGGCAAGCTAGGAAACTGTATTTGGCACTCTAAATCAAGTGATATGGATCAATTCAGATAGAGGAGGAGTTGAAGAGGGCAAGAGAAACCACGGATCCTCTCTAAACAGTGGAAAATATCAAAGACTAAAGCAAACTTCAAGTAGAGCACTGCACTTTTCAATGTATTCTACTTACACTCTTGTTTGTTTAGCTAAGAATAAATAAAGAGAAATGATACATATAACACATGAAGAAATTCACAAATACATAAGAAAGCACTGTACCAAAACAAATGCCACAGGGATCCCAAAGAGTACTGCAAATCCTGGTCTCAATTCCTTAGCCAAAATATTGATATGAGTGTACAATGAAGCTCAAGGCTTTCTCAAGAGTCCAACCATGCTAATGACTGAAAAACAACATAATATAGACAAACATAGCTCATCCTTGCCTCTAGGGGTCAAGCGCACATGTTCAGGAACTGATCCAACTAATCCTAAACTGAGAACTAGAAACTAGGCAACATAACAACATGTTTCTAGAAACAAAGAAACTGATTCATTCAGTTTCAAACAACCTCTAAATTGATGAATCTACCCCTAAAAGTAAAAAACTAACATATTTACATCATGATCGATCAATGTTCATGAAATTACATCATAAATTTTCCATTAGGAGAGTGTACAAGTCAAACTAGGCAAAGTTGGGCGAAAAACAGAGCAAAACTTGGTCAAACTGGCAATTTTTCCTCTATGCGCCGCACCTGATTCTCTATGCACCGCACTTGTTTTGACCCACTTTTGGAGGCCTTCCCAGTGTCCAAATTAGCTCCAAGTAGGCTTTTTGGAAATTCATATCTGTCTACTTTCCAACCCACGTGAAGTTTTTAATTTTACCTTCATTTTCCCTGGAAAAAGTCAAATCTCCCAAGACTACTTCCTTTGTGTCGAAATAGGGGCAGTGAGGTCATTTTTTTAGTGTTTTTGACCTCTTGAGGGCTCAAAACCTGCCCAAATTTCTTGGCTATAGGTAGGTAAGCATAAATTTTCATGACAAATCCAGAAATGCAAAGTTTTTGTGATTTGGAGCCCCCTAGAAAAAGCGAGCGCCACGTGGTGCAGCGCATAGGGAGGAAAACTCTGTTTTTTGTGCAAAAAAAAATGAACAAATGAAAAAATTGCTCCAAATTTTTTGAAATTTGGGCCGGATCTTCTTTACCAATAGCTATGTTGAGCCAAGGATGCCTTGGCCAATATCCGAAGTCGATCATGCTCGTTTTGATTCTTTTGCCTCTTTGATGCCTTCCTTAATTTTGCCTTTAAACTCCTTATTCACGCCTTGCAAACTTTATTCCTTGCCATGTAATGAAAAGCCATGTGTCTCAGCAATGCCTTGTCCTCATTGGCCTCGTCTAGCAGTCTCTCTAAGTGTATTTTGACTCTCTCAAGCTAAGACTCCCAATCAGCATTAATCTATTGCTCAACCGAAGTGAACTCCACCCTTCTCCTTTGGGCAGCTTGGTGATTCTCCCGAATGTTTTGTAACTCCATAATCACCTGTTGATCTTAAAGATGCTTATTCCTTTGCTCCAATTATTTTATAATGCACTTAGCCCTCTCCAAGTTGAGGGAAAAGGCTTTGATTTCTATCTACTGCTATTGGATGATCTCTTTGGGATTTGTGCTTTGCGGGCCCATGTCTATATCATCATCCTCAATAAGAATAAAGTCTCGCTCACCTGAAGGCCCCTCATCCTACATTGGCCTCTTTCCTTTATCTTGAACCTGTGTTGCTGATGTCAGAAGCAAGGCCCCTTCCACCCCAGGTGGAGATAACACTCGCTTTGCTGCTGTGAACAACTACCTAGCGCCCTTCCCATAAGTAATAAAAACCCGAACACTCGCAACCTGTGTCTCATGACCCTCATGCTGATAAGAAGGTCCACCTGTCTCATGCAAAGCCTCTGAAGGTCCCTGGGGAGCTATGAAAAACTCATGAGAGATGAAATCATCCCAAGTGATGCCGGGCAAGCCAAGCTGATGAATAACAACAATCTTAATAAGAGCAAAATGATAAATACTGTTAAACTGTTGCTGAGGAGTCTTATGCTGCACTAGAGTGGTCATCCTTTCGATATTTTGGAACATGAAGTAAGGGATGTTCATCATCCGTACCTGGCTAAAATGCATCAGCAGCCTGATATGATAAGTATACAAAGAGGAGAACCGGCCCTGACAGCTGAAATACTTCATGATCAATTTCATTAAAGGAGCATATTCGTCTCTGAGGTACCGAAAAGGAAGCACTCTCTTGAGCTCCCTCAAGAAGTCGGGCTTAATATACAGTTCATATTGTTGCCGGTCAATTTTATGCCTCTTGTTCATTGGCTCTCCAATGTTAGGTATGCCTGTTGCTATTGAAATGGATTCTGGTGTTAATGTGAAAGTGACACCAGCTAGAGTGGCTTGATCACCATGTAAATGCAGTACAAACAAATGAGCCGACTCATGATGAAACTGAATGCTAGCAACCTTCTCAAAAAATTCATAACATGACTGATGTCAGAAACAACAGATGGCAATTGGACAGGCCTGTAACTCAGCAAGAATGGCTGGTTCTTCTCTGATATGTTTTCCACCTCTATGAGGCCTCCTGGGTGCATGTCCTTGTGTAGGTGAGTCACTTTGGGTCTCCTCTTCATAATCATATGAAGGATCAGATGCGATTTCTGCTGGTAGATAAACTGTCTTGGAGAAAAAGGTGCTAATATGTCAAACTATCTTATATTGCCTTTGATGACGTGTTTAACCTTTGCCACCAAGGGAAATAGTGAAATGAGGTATTGTAAGGGCAAGAAAAATAGTGGAGAATTTAGGGCCTATTGGGATAGATTTTAGTTAGGGAAATATGGGATGTTTTGGGAGTTTGTATAGGATTAGGGTTTAGAGATTTACACTGGGGATTTTGGGAAAGGAAACTTGGGATAGAGGGTTAGTGAATTTGGGGGGTAGGGGAACTTAGGGAATAATGAAATCAAGAGACAAATGGGAGAAGGGAGTGATGGAGGAATGATAGACTTGGTAGAGAAATAGTTAATCAAACCCTAGGCAGCAAGTTTCTTGGAATTTTAAATGGTAGGGTTTGATTTTTTCAACAATTACCATTCATCAACCACCATGATATAGCGCCAAACTTGGATAAAAAAAATAATGATGGAGGCTCTACCTACTTGTCACAAGGCAAATCCATGTGATTTTTGGCGATTTGGGGCAAGTTTTAGCAGTTTCGGGCTCTCTGGTTATGTACGCCGCGCATCCAGCCCAGTGTGTTGCGCCCTTCCTATGCGTTGTGCTCGTTTTGAAATTAACTGCAGACTAACGCCCAGTGTGTCGTGCCTGGGGAGTGTGCCACGCCTCCTGTCTAGTGCACCGCGCCTCCTACCAAGTGTGCCGCATTGAGGAACTTAGTGCGTTTTTCACCCAAACTTTGTCACTTGCTCACCAAAATCGCTTAGCCTTGCTTCTAGTTTGCAAATGAACTTTTCAAATTTTGGAATAGCTTATAAACAAAAATCTTTTGAAATTTTGGCTCATGAAACCCACTTTCGTAATGTTTTGGATTTGACTTTATTTTTAAACTCTGTTTTTTAGACTTTTCACTTATTTTAGCTTTGCAATGAACCAAATGACCTGAGCTTTTCTTGTTTTGTAGGTGTTGGAGCTTTTTGGGCTAAGGAAAGAAACCAGGGTGCAAATGAAGGAATTTACAATGAGGAAAACAAAATTTTCATGATTTTTTGTACAATAAAATCTAAATACTCTGTTTTTTTCCTCAAAACAGAGTTTTGAGGAAAAACACAATTTTGAACACTTGGTGATGAAATTTAGTGATGCTGAAATTCCTCATGGCCTACTAGTTGCTTATTAGACACTTTGACACATTTCTTGACAAAACCCTAATGAAACCCTAGACCTAATTGACAATGACCCTAAAAAGACTTTTGCAACCTTTAATACAAAAAGAGGGTTGTATATGCTTTTTTGATGAGCAAACATGAACCAATAGGTAAATGACATGAGGGAAACTGTAGGAAAGCCACTCATGTCAGATGATCCATGTGCCTAATGGAATGCAAATGACTGGGTGGGACAGCTAATATGAAATGCAACAAGAGGATTTGATCTCTGACGGAGGGATGAAGATACCGACACTAACAATTTATTTTTGCCCGGGAGCCTGATGTAGGAGCATCTAGCTAAGTCACCATGACCAGATGTTGGTCTCTGCCAGGTTGGAAAGTTGAGTTGACATTTTGTTTGTTTTTCATGTTTAGTTTGCCAGAGTAGGAGGTAGAATTTTGATTTTGCCTTAATCTCTGCATTAGTTAAAGGTAGTTGGTCGGTTAGGATTATTTACTTGTCTAACTTTAATAAATAGTGGATTAGAAATTGTCCTGTCATTCTAAAAGAAAAAGACAAATGTGTCTAGATATAAAAAAATCTTGTCATGAAAACAAAACCGAATACCTAGTAGTTATGTAACCATACTGTCTACAACCGAAAGTAACTACACAGTTTCGTTAACTGTAAACAAAGCATATAAATGTAATAATGAAAAACATGAAAAAGGTTCAACATTTTCCAGATACAAGTAATACAAGAGATAGAATGAAAATTTCTCTATCATCCATCTGTATCATTGCCTACGTGTTGTGCAATTGTATTTTATCTATTGACTAATTGAACTTAGAAATAACAAGTAGAGTGCAAGCCTACAACTATAAGTTGTTTTCCTTTTCCTCTCTTAACAGAAAGTCAAATATTGTAAAATGCATGTAATTTCCACAATCAAAATGGATGGGTACGTGAACAAAACTCACGACCAGGAGAAAGTCATATAGTGAAACAATCATATGGAGAATACATAATCAAGGCACCGGTGAAACAAACTACAACGGAGGTAATTCTGGACGAACTATCATACATTTTCTATAACAAACAGAAATAGATAGCATATATATATAGTTGTTGTTCAATACAAGTTAGATGTTACATTGTCCAAAACAAATAGAGTATACAATGTCTACTAGACTGAAAAAACCCTACTCCAAGGTTTGATGTCAAGAAGACCCTCAAGCCTAAACTAGACAGCCAAACCTAAACGAAACATAAGCTGGAATTTGAAACCAGATGTAGGTCTAGGTCGTGAGATTGACCCAAATCATACACTGCAACTAGACAGCGAGGAGCAACCACCATAGAACCACAAAACCCTAACTACAAGTTGACAAACTATGGAAGACAGAGCCTACCAGCAAAGAGTTGTAGGGTTTGGAAACCAAATCATGATAAATCTTCACGCCCAAGGTTGAACCCTCAACCTGTGCAGATAGAATGAGCCAAGGCTAGCATACCTTACACAATGATGCCTAAACAGTGATACAACATAAGCAAAGGGAGAGCATAATTTACTTCGGAGCACGATAGGACCAAGAATTTGATGAAATAGTGCCGCATAAAACCAAAAGAAGCCTAAGACAAGAGGAGCAAGTGTTGATAAGCTTTTAAACTAGAAGAAAGTGGATATAAAACAAGGAGGGACAAATTACCTGAAGCTATAGCCGAGTGAGTCATTGTGCCGAAACTTGTGCACAGAGGAACCAAAATTTAAAATGACTTTAGCACTATAACAATAGGAATGAACAACCGGTGGCCCGAGAGACTAGGCATTGAGTCCAAGTAACAACAAAACAAAACAATAACTCACTGTGTAGAAGAATACAAGTGGACCAACCTCCAGAGCAAAGGAAATTTCATGCAAAAAGAAAAATTCATTGCCAATAGAACAAGCAAGTCTGGGAAACCATTATACGTTCACAACGAAAACCAAAAACAGATTTTGCGATAAGAACTGGGATGAGGCTGATCATTACAATAGGAACCCTCACAAAGCTCCCACAATAGAGAAAAAACCAAACAATGACCGGAAGCCCCAAATGTTTTGTGTAAAAGACCAAGCGGGAAAGCAATGATTGAGGCTGAGGTGCAAGGCAGGTTCGCATTTACGAGCCACATTTAATGATTGCCAATTCTAATAAAATTATACAACATTCATATTTGTAATCAATCACCAAATCAAAAACTGAACCCCCCAACATAATTAGCACTGGACAGTTGGACATGAAGGGTTACATTGGAGCGTGGGCTGGGTTCCATCACGTAGGCAATGTAGGATCTGGTGTACTTCCTGACATCCTGTCAAATATTCAGCCAATAGAAATACTTCTATAGTGGTGCAACTATTTTATCAACCACGAAATGCCTAATGACCCAACTGTAATGCGCTTCCCAATTTATCTTGGAATGCTCACTTGAAGGAACACAAAGATGCCCTAGGTGGCATGAATGTGCATCCTGTAAGTGAAAATATGGAACTTGCTAAACCTCCATGAGTGTTTGGTATGTGTGGCCAAATTCTAGGTTTCTTTTGTAGACAAGTGGCCAATTAAAGGTCTTGTGCCCACAAGATTTGAGCACATTGGTTAACACCATGATCGCTGGTCGGCTGAGGCTGTCTCCAACATTATTGGTGGCACCCTCCTTGTACTTGATATTCAAATGGAACTTTTGTAGGTGTGTGGACCAATTCTGATGGTGATAATTTTACAACTTCCCTTGTGTTTGTATGAACTACAGGGGCCAATGGTCTATGCAGATGACTGTTTCCTTCCCCAAAATGTAATGCTTCCATTGTCAACAGGCATGCATAATGGAATACATCTCTTTATTATAAATGGGATACTTTCATACTTTGTCTGAAAGTATCTCATTATGATATGCCACTAGATACCCCTGTTGAGTAAGTACTTCCCCTAATAGCATTGTTAGAGGTAGTTGTCTCGATCTAAAATGGTTGTTGCAAGTCTGGCATTGTGATAACCAGTGTAGAGTAGAGGCGATGTTTCAACTCTATGAATGCATTCTGTTGAGATTCATACCGAAAGAAGTTTTCTTTTACTCCTCCCCTGGTGACCTGACTCAAGGGCCAAGTGATATGAGAGAACCCCAACACAAACTGGCGGTGGAAATTGGAAAGACCCAACAAGCTGTAGAGCTCTCCTAGAGTGGTTTGGGCTGGCCAATCGCGATTGACTTGGAAGTTGGCTAGATCCACATGAACCCACTTTTCATGAATAATGTATCCTAGATATTGAAATTTGGTCATGCTAAAAGTGCATCTCTTCAAATTGGCACACAACTTGTGTTGTTGTGGTGTTTGAGAACTTTTCCGATATGGTGGAGGTGTTATTCTCAACTCTAGTTGAAGATCATGATATCATCCAAGTATACCACTACAGATGAGTTGGTGAATGGATGCAAGATGTCATCCATCAGCCTCATGAAGGTTGCAGGAGCATTTTTTAACCCGAAAGGCATAACCAACCATTCAAAAAGTCCCTCCTTGGCTTTTAAGGTAGTCCTCCACACATCAAAGCGTTCTATTTGTACCTAGTGATATCTGGAGTTCAAGTCAATCTTGCTGAAATATTTCCCCCCCTTGAGTTAGTCTAGAAAGTAATCAGTTTGTGGGATCGAGTACCTATTCTAGACAGTGATCTTGCTCAGCTCTCAATAGTCAATATAGAGTCTTAAGTCCCATCCTTATTTTGTACCAACATGATAGGGCTCCCATAGGGTGATGAACTTGTTTGGATATGACCTTTCTACAATAGTGCCTGGATCTACCTCTTGATTTCATCATTCTCCAGAACAAAGATTTGATAGATTGGTCCTTTGGGAAACAACACAACTGATGTCAGATCGATGGATTGTTTGAAAAAATAGTGCAAAGGCACACTTGTGGGACAGGTGAAATTGTCTTGATACTCCTCCATGACCCTGTCCATCTATTTTTGTCATGTAGAGGGGACCTATCTCGAGGTTGTGGCCACCATATTCTTCTTTGGCGTATCATCAGGAAAACAAATTTCCTAGTTTTGGAAATGATATTACTATATTTTTTTCAGTAACCAAAGAGATGGTGGTAGGTGGTGCTACCTCTGGTATCATTTACAACTTATTTCCCAAGATAACAATAATATCCTAACACTTTGAATCATACAGAACATTTCACTTCCACAAGTATCGTTGGTCTAATAATACATCACAAATGTCAAGAGGATCAATGTCACATAATACCACATCTGTGAAGGGATTGTTGTTGTATGGAAGGCGAAACTACTGGTTGACACGAAGATCCCATCATTGGTGAAGCCACGCGATGGTGTACCATTGTGGGTGTGTTATCATTGGTAAGCCCAGCCACATCATGACCTTTATTGAAATGATGTTCTTTTGGCTCCCACTATCGACAATGACCTATAGAAGGGAACCCTTTACCCACATCTAGGAGTGGAAGAGTCACTCCTCCTCCTATGGGTCTTCAAGTTCCTTCGTCTAGATCTTCATGGTGGAAATGTTCGCATTGTTCTCTGCATCAATAATATGCTTTGCTTTGTCATTCCCCTTATTGAGTTCTGACCTAGAGTCAAAACATGCGTCTGATTTAGAAGTATTCAGCTCAATCACCAGTGACTCCTTGGCCTGACACTCATTTGTGTTGTGAGTGGAGGTCGTTCGGAAGTCACACCACTTTCCCATGTCCTTCTTCAACTTCAAGGTGTTGTTCTTGTGTGCAGATTTTGCGGGTTGTCCTATGTCACCCCACCTTGGCTTTGTCCTTTTTTCTGTGGTTTGGGGGTGTCTTTCCCTTGCTTCAGATTCATAGATCTAGAGTCTCGCTTTTTTTGTTTAAGCTTATGCTCCATCTTGATAGCGTATCAGTACGCCATGTTGACCAATGATATTTCCATGAACTCCATCTCATTGTGGATGTACCTGTGTAGGAAGCGGTGGTACTTGAGTACAAAATCTTTTTTAACAATCCTTGATACCCAATTTCATGTGAAGGGTATGAAAAACATTGGTAAAATCTAACATGTCCTGGTCCCTTCCCTATCGCAGCGTGGTCCACTTTATGTATTTATCCTTGTAGCTCCCAACAGGGTAGTACTGTTCCTCGATGGTGTCCCGGAATGAATTTCAAGTGGATGTGGTTGGAGAAAATAGTGTGTACTTTCATTCTTCTTCTCATAGTAGGTTTCCCACAAGCCCTTGATGTGGGGGGCAACATTAAGAATAGAAAAAGTAATTTTTTCCCAGCTCAGAAAATCACGAACAAAAAAATATCCTTCTAGCAAATTTAACCATGTAGCTATGGTGTCTACATAAATTTTGACTCTCAAATATGGGAATGTCAAATTTTGCTTGTACCTTAAAAGGAGTGGTGCCTCTAGTGCGAATGCTTGATGTGGATACGCTGCTCGTGGCCAACCATTCAAGGATCTGGGCAAAGATATCCATCATCGCGTTCCTTTGTTTCTCAAGGGCCTCCTCGAGTAATATTTTGATACGATGTCCTACTCCCACATCTTTATTTTCTTTCCCCACGGGCAGTCATCGGGGCTTGTGAGGCTAATCTTGCAAAGGTTAAACCAGATCGAGCCCTAACTCCTTATACCCCAACCTCATTGTGGACATGCAAAGAACTATTGAGAAAGAGCAGACTGCTCTGATACCACTGCTCCAAATTTAAACAATTATGCAAAAAATTACACATATAACCATAAATATAGAGAAACAATAGAAATAAAAATTCATTTCATTGAATCACATACTGAAATATGCTTACAACCATAATGGAAATAAGACTACCTCAGGCAATGGTTGCTTATCTTTGAGAAGAGATGTTGCAGATACATACCTTTGAACTATGTTACAATGAGGCTTGAAGGCCTATTTATGATTGAGAAACAATGAAAAACCCCAAACATCCGAAAACCTAACCCTAGGAGATGAAACACCAAACTATGGGCCCTGTTTGGTTAAATTGCTACATCAACTTCTCGAGGTCATAACTTGGTATACGATATTCGTTTGATGCACAGAATACCTAGTTAGAAAGATCTTTCCGAGGAAAAAATCTTCTGATAGAGAATGCCAGGTTAATTTCTAGTATTCAATCTCGGTGATTTTCCAAAAAAGTGTCATTTAGGGCCTCAAAACTGCTCTGGAAGTTCAGGACCCGAAAAATTGGCAAAATAGTAAACTGTGATACAATTAAGGAAATTGAAAAAAATTAAGGAAACAACAATCTAGGTCCAAGTGGAATAGGAGAGTGGCCACCAATATCCATGTGGATCAACCCACCCATAGATATATTAAAATTGACAGAGGTTGGTTGAATATGTTACCTTTTATTTTGATCATAGTAGATTGATGTTTCACATGGCAATATTTTAGGGTTTCATTGACATGGGAATTTTTATGGCCATGTCATTTACTATGGAGGCTTCTTATACATTTTTTAAACATTAAATTGATTTAATATTATACGAGTAATTCTGAGGTAGATGAGGCTCTCCACCACCCCAACATTTCAACAATTATTTTTCTTTCCCATTAATTCCTTTACCATTCAAATCAATTTATATGGACCCTATATCAAATTGTTTTTCTATTGTTAATTATTATTCTTATAAAATCCTCTATTTTGGTGATTTATACAAGAATTTTTTTTAAAGGAGGAAAATTTAGACCTTTTTCTTCCTATCACAAATCTTTACTTTTTATTATTTGGTTAGTATTTTGAATATTCACTCATTTTCTTACATTTATCATAATGAATTATGGTCTTCCAAATAAATTCATCCATATTTTTTGGGAATTCATACTCAATTTTCTTCTTTAAATGAAAGGGGGAGGCAACTTATAAAACATTGAACCTTAGTTTTATCCTTACAAATATAAGCTACATATTGTAGGAGATTGCTCAATTTAGAAACAAATTCATCCATGGTCATCTAACAAAGCTTTAACACATGAAATTCCTTTTATTTATAATCATAGTATCTCTTAGTCATATACTTCTCTTCGAAATATTTTTGAAACTTTTCCCAACTCAGAATCTTTCCCTCTATATTATGCACTATATTTATCTCCTCTAACCATTGAGATGGCATGCCTTATAGTTGGTAACTACCTATCCTAGCTTTTAGATTACTAGGATACTCATACACCTGGAAATATTTGTTGATACTTAATATTTATTTGTTCATTGCTTCCTTTAATTCACCTCCAAAGCTTGGCAATCTAATATTTTTAAAATCCCCTTTTAGTTTTACCTTTACCTTCATCCCTTGACTAAGTACTATTAAGAACATTTTGACTGAATTGTGTTCATTCTCCTCTTCATCTTTAGGTCTAACAACCTCACTCTCATTCATGGTTTTTGGATTTTTCCATTTGTAGGACTCCTCCCTATCCCCCTCATCTGCATTTGGTTTTACTATTTTCATATTTGACATACCAGCTAAATTTTTTATGATCTTTGCTTGTTGTTCACTAGCTTTCAACTACTTTTTATTGTATGTTTTAGTATTGGCTAATTTGTGTTTTAATCCATTCAACATATCTGATAAGTTCTTTGTACGAGGTGATCCTTCACCTCCTAGCTGCACCCAAATTTGGTATCTTCCATTAGGTGCTCTTGAATATGGTTATACCATCACTATCATATTATTTGTTCCTTAGAATGTGTAAAACAAGGATTTATTTTTTCTTAAATTATTTCTACAATTTGACCCATAGGTTTCAGAGTTGTAAGATACAACTCTAATACCACATGTAAGAGACCCACAAATAGAGATTTTTTATTTATTTTTTATTTATTTTTATTTTTTTATTTTTTTAATGTTATCTCAATTAAATTGTGACATATTATCGTTAGCCTGAGGCAATGAGAGTACTCTTAATGTGATATGTTTCTTTGTAGGATACTTTCTCACTCTTTATTTCTAATGTTTCTTGTAATAAATATTTCATCTCTTCTAGAGATATAGGTTGGACAATAACACTCCTACATATCATCGTTTGGCTACAAGTATGCATATCTAATAGTTTCCAGATAGGGAAATTTAATATATATGTATCAAGAGAGATTACCATATTGGTTTAACATTCACAAGGTGTATCACCACCATCAATTCATTTTAATCATGGGTACCATGTATGCCTTACAATTTATATTGTTCCTTTTCTTTAAAATTAAGACATAGGGTCTTTATACAAAACTTCTTCCTCCTCTAATGAAGGTGATACACCACGAAGCCTTAATGATAACTAAGCTTTTTAGTGATAAGGGGTAATATTTATAGCCCTATTTTAAAATATATTTGGGTTGCTTAAGAGTTAAGGCATGTCCAGATACCCACCTCATAAGTGAACGTTCTATAATTCATCTAAATATAGAATGGTCGGAAAGTGAATATGGTACAAATCCTATGAATGACTACCCTCACTAGCCATCAATTATGTTCATTTTCCTTGTCATTCAAAACCTCTAATACCACCTAGGTTTTAGTTTTCACATTCATTGTTCTAGTATGATGTCCTTATCGCTCTTTAGAGTGTTTAGCTCCATGGAAGAAACACTCATTGTTGCCAATAGAAGGGAATCCTAACCCTTTATTCCCTGAAGTTATTTCACTAGGTATGAGTTAAGTATTTGTTTTTCCTATATTGTTCCTTCACTTTCATCTTTTTATTCCTTGAGCAATAACAAAATTTGGTTTTGACATTGCAAATAAGCCAAGGGGATTTGTTCTCTTATTGATTCATTTAGGTTTTCATAACTAGATTTCTTAGTCATCTCTATCCATATCTGGAGGGTACGATTCTCTTCCAGATTTCCCTCTATGCCATAAACGCCTAATTCATGGTAGAGATAACTAAATATAGACTCAATTAAATTGAGAATGTTCAAGTTTACTTAAAATTTTGACCATAGAGAACTTCAACTATTACTTATATTTAGTGATTTCACTTCTCCTCTCATTATGATGTACATACTTTGGATTTCCTGCTCTGCCAAGGATTTTATTTAGCATTTCCATCTGATTTTTTTTGTTCATTGACATGGGTCTTTCTTGAATGGAAATTTGGAGTAATATATTTCTTCCATGTAGGTAAACTTTGCACCTTCTAGTTCTATTGTTCTAAATTTCGTTAGTTCCATCGAGGTTCTCCCTTCTCATTATTTTGGTAACTATTGGGTTCTCCACCACCCAAGTTATTTCCTAAGAGGTTTTCTCTCACTATTTTTGCAATGTCTTGTTTCAAAGTGGATTTGTGAGGGTTCTCTTCGTGTTGACCCATCTACGAAAAACATGGGTTTCCTTTGGGTGCCTTCCCCTTTTCTCAACTAAAAACCTTTTTCCCTTGTGTTTTCCCCTAGTAAATATTCATTTGTTTTTCGTTGTGGATCTTATAAGACCAAGATCTCTATGTATTTACGATATTTTTTCCTACTTTTCAATTTTTGTGGTTACAATAGAAATTATAGCCCTTTATCCATATGTTTGTGACCCATGGCCATAAGGGAACTCTTAACAGGTAAAATTTAGATTTGATTTCTTTAAATATATTTCTTGGTTTTCTTTTAAAAACTTAGTTATAACCTTCTAATTGAGAACCCCTGCTTCTAGTTAGTTTAGGTTAATTTCATGACACTTTCTAATGGAATTACTATATATAAACTAATCTAGCTTCCACGTACATAAATGTTTGAGAAACACCTCTTCTCTTTTTTGTAGGGTTCACCTAAATTAGAATGGTGACGAGTTTAAGATTGTCCTAATTGTTATGCTTTCCACTGTAGTTGGCATAGTTTAGTCTAAGATACTTTAATAGTTTATTTTCTGAGCCCTTTCCACTTAGTTTTATAAATTTTGTCGATTCTAAGCATTTGTACATATTTTTGTTTATATAAACAATGTTTCTAGCTAAGGCTATAATACTCGACATTAATTACAATGTCTCTATGTAACTACGATTCATGATTCTATAATTACTATGCGATTTTTTATTTATTATTGTGCTGACGGTGCTGGACCAATGAACATTCAAGGGATCTCCCCAATATGAAGTCCGAACTATACCTCACACTATTTGGTGTAGGAGTACCATCCAGTATGATGGCCTGATTGTCATTACCTTAAAGATATGCCTTAGCTCTTGCTTGTCAGCACATGAGAGTGGTCTACTTTGTCTTCGAACAACGAGGTTTGCATGCCTATTGAATGCTTGGTGTAGCTTGTGTCAAAATTCTTTCACTGGAGAGGGAGAGGGTGGAAGTGAGTCTCAGGTTGAAGGGGAATAGTCCTAACTCTACTAGATACACACAACACAACAGGACATGTGCAGCTTCTGGTGAAGTAGTCCACATGGATGTGCAGTCACAAACACAAGGTGAACAGAGAGGACATACAACACCCAACAGAATAGTTCACACGAGTGCGGTGAGCATTATAACAAGTTTATAAGAATGAATCTAGAAAGTGTTTGGCAAGATAGATCACATGGTCGAGACAATGTTACCAACTGATACAACGCATCTCCAATAGCCTATCTACTTAAACAACAAAAATAGTTCAACTCTCTTAATACAAGTTAAATCAACATGCATCTAAAGAATAGTCTTACAAATGAATACAATACATGTGTGAAAACGTAGTGTCCCCTTAACATGATTTTGAATTAAGCAAAAGTTCCAAGACACATTGGTACACAGTTACATCACTAACCCCAATGGTGGGGCATTGGAGCCACTTCTCGCTCATCAAAGAAAAGATTATAATCTCTCAAGGCTATGTGGGAGGAGCCAAGGTGAAAATTCCTTTGTATGTACAAATGAGTGATATTTATAACCAAATGTAAGACTTCCCTTGTAACTATTTCACTTCCCTCATGACTGTTTTAATTACATGACTCTTTAACTTTACATGACTCTTCATATTTACATGTGGGTCTCTTAGACTTCCACGTTACATTACATTGATTAAAACAATGTGGCCCACAATAGTGATGTGGCCGAGATGACTCATGTCATGATGTGACACTAGAGAGCTGGTGTGTTCATGCTGCTAGTGGTGTCCATGTCGAGATGTAGTGATGCTGAGTGATGGATGTCCTCTTGGTGTATCTAAGCTTCACCTCCACATGGCCAGGTGTGTAGAGTCTTCGATTTTCTTGGTGTTCACTTGATGTTTCATGTACATGTCACTCCTTCTCTTGCAGTTTTCCATGCTTCATGTGTTTGTCCATTTGCGAAGACATCTCCTCACATGCATTCCTCATTCATCCATTCTCAAAAAAATCTCCTCACATGCATTCCTTATCCATTCGTTCGTGAAAAAATCTGCTTGCATGATCTCCTTTTTAATCACGTTTGTTGTTATGTCATGTTTCATCCATGTACCTGTATCTTCAATCACTCATGACGAGACGACATCAAACCAAAAATATCCTAGTATACCATGATGCATTGTCATTCGCTTTCATATGCAGCTAACCAGGAGAGAGAACAAGGCTCTGAAACTACACAAGGCAGATTTCAAGCCGAGATGCGGGTTGTGGGCACTACTGGTGAAATTGTGTAGAGGTCAATGGAAGACTGAGATGCATAATCTAGATTAGCAGTGGTTGTCCGCCGAATCTAGATCAGCTGGAGGGAATATCTGTGAAATTGTGTAGAGCTGAAGTATAGGTAGTAGAGGGGCACTGGCAGCAAAAATTGTGCAATTTTTCTGGGGAGCTGGCAGCAAGTTGCAAGAGTGTCGCTCACAAAAACTACACAATTTTTTTAGGCAACTGGCAGGGGGTTGTAGGAGTGTTGTTGGAGAAAGCTGTACAATTCTAAGAGGGTAGACTATTGGACATCTTTGAATAGTTTTTGAGATGAGTGGGATGCTGGGCAGCTACGGAACTTCTCATGAAAACTGCGTAGTTTTCTGGGTGAGTGATAGGTCAGCCAACTAGGTGACTAGCAGGAAAAACTGCGCAATTTTTTTAGCGAGACAGTGATAGACATAGGGTGTCTATCCGACATGTCTGAGCTATTTCTTCAATCAGCAAATCAAGCATTCTTTACATCTTCTCTATATTTTTTCTATGCAGTGAGTCCCAGGGTCACTACCCGGTCAAACTCTCTAGTTGACTAGCTAGAGGCTCAGTTGATGTGTTTGCGGACATCATAGATTGAAATGGATTGCTAGGAAACTTCTGTGCTTTTCTAGGTGAGAATCAATCGAGTCAATTCTAGGGTTGCATAGTGTAGACTTCTTGGGAGGTGGCCTCAAACTCTATGAAATTCTCAGCAGTAGTACATAATCACTGAGAGATGAAATTGTGCAATGCAGCTCAGTAGATGTCCAGTTGCTAGAGGATGGTCTGATCGATAAAGCTTCAATAAATGAATAAGTGTGTGAACAAGTGACTTCACACATGCATGAGATCATGAAAACACACTCAACATGACTTAATGACAAGACACCTCCAACTAACAAGACAACATACACTCAGTGTGACTAACCAATAGTGTGAGTGAGAAGTGCAACACTTGTGATAAATAGTTGAGCGAGTGCGACGATGCTTGAATGACAGTGCATACAACTTCATGTGTGAGTGTGATGAATGTTTACATAGCAGACACAACTCGTACACATGAAGGCAGACCTTGTGCATGGGTAGAATATGACTACAAGCATGACAGTGTGACCAACATGCAATAAAGATTTGTGTTGAACGGTCAAGTGAGGAGGGTGGAAAGACTCAAAACGAGCTCACAGAATGAGCCCAAGTGCTTCTAAACATCAAGGAAAAACCGAAGGAAGGCTCTGAAATTTGATGGAAACCAAAATTTTGGATGGTGTTGCAGCCGCTACAACATATTGATAGGGATATATTTGGCTCAAAATCATGATTATTGTATGTAAAAAAATTTATACCTTGCATAGTTGTTCTAACCCTTTTTCATATCTTTGTAGTTATGTATTTAACCTCATAGGTTAATATTGATATACTATACTTATACATTTATATCAGTATCCATAGAGCTCTATAGTTTAGATAATTACTACTTTTCATTATATGCTTGACATTCCCACATTGTTTCAATTGAAGAAAACCATTTTTTAACAAAGTATAATGATAAGAGGCATGTACAATAAGGATATTATAGCCTTCCTAATGGAAAATATTTAAGATATTCCATTCAACAAAACTGTGTGCATGTAAAGTTTTTCAAATAATTCATAACATATAGGAACTATCTACTTATGTAATTTCCATGTCATCCCATAACTCAATTTATAAGATAAAATCGATCTATAGTTTTCTATTTCATGTTTCCTACTAAGATTAACATTTTGTTACATGTACGTCATATTTAGGTTACATATAACATTACTTCTACATGAATATCCATGTTTTATATCCATGTTGTTATATTATGGTTTGAGTCCACATAAATACCACATGCATACTTAAATCCATCCCTCACTAGACACTAAATATTAATTGACCTACATATAATAACATTTAGTAGATTTATTGTATATTTTCCATAACCAGTATCTGCAATAGATATGAGCTAAACCCACTAAATTTCCACATGTATAGTTGCACAAATATGCAAACTCTCTCTGGAAGTAAATAATTTCCTACTAAAACTCAGAATAACAATTCTCTTAAAGCATGATCAACTACTTATTAAACTAGAAGAAAACCCTCCAAAATACTATAGGAAATGGAATGCCCCTCCCAAACAACAAATTGCAATCCTAGAAAATACCCTCGAGCTTAGGCTTCCTCCTTCTCGTGTAAATGCTCTCAACTATTTTCACACAATGGAATTTATTAATTTCCTTATGAACATATTTTTTTTGCAGTGTCCTAATTTTAAGTTGTGCCAAACTTTTTGCTTTACTGAGGCTTTTTCAAAATAGGGAAAATATTTCCTTCTTTTCTTATTTAAGAATTAGTTTCTTTCCACCAACACTTATCCTCAGTGTAACATCTCTCTCTAGCTATTGTTATATGTATCTCCCCACCCAACATATCATCTCTCTCTAGTTATGTTGTTTCATAGTGCTAGTTATTCTCCCTACAACCTTGGAGAATTTAGGAAGGTTACAATTGTGACCTCTGTCACTTTCCTCTTTTCTATCCATAAATTGGACTTAATCACAATAGTTTATTAGATAGAAAAGAAGCCAAAAATGCTCACATATTTTTTCCATATTATTTCCAAGAGAAGGAAAATTTTATTTATTATAATTTTTATTTAGATAAATCATCCAACCTTAGTTTTGGCACCACAACCAACATTTCCATTCAATATTTACAAATAAATATAAAATAATAATCTATGCAAAATTAATTGTACCAATGATTCTATACATGAACACAAAAATACACACGTAGAAATCCAAACTAAATATGAAAATCTCTTCGAAGGCATAGTTATAAACTACCTTTTAGAAAGAAAGAAAAAATAAACAATAAACTTGACATATGATATTTTTGTAACTTTTAGTATTAGGATACACATTTTGCTACAATTGTTGCTTATGTTCAATATATGTAGCATCACAAATTATGTAGATTAGGATTTATATTTTGAGTCTTTAATTTTAGGGTCTCACTTTTATATAGAGACCTTCTTGTCACTACAAGTAAGCTTTTCATAGTGTCCGAAAAATATTTTTACCAATGTTAACCATTTTCTTGGCTACTGCAAATCCTCTTCAACTATAAAACATAGCCAACAACATCACTACTACTAAATTCTCATCACTCAAAATTGAATTGTAACATATTGAGCATCATTAGCATTGAACAATGACACCATTAGAATCATCATCATTTAGAAATCACACTTTTAGCATCAACAACACTCAACAAAATCACTTTCGATATCATCAACACATTCCTAGCAATATTCAATACTAAACATTTTCTAAAGAATGTGCATCAATCATTAAAAACTAAAAAAACATCATTCATATCCTATAAGAGCATTTAATAATACCACAATTACAATTTATAATTTTTGTTATCAACTTTTGGGTTGAATTGCCAATTTCCCTAGATTTCCACTGGTTTGGGAACAAGGCTACATATCAAGATGTTCAAATTCCCTCTCAACCTCATTACATCACTTATATGGTTAATGTCTATGTATATATTCTTCGATTTTCGGTATTCAAATTGTTCAATATGTTACCAGAGAATAATAGTGTTAGTTTTCCTCCGTCCATATGCAAGGATGTAAAAATGTTTCATGCTAGGAAGGGTAGGACCTATTTTACATAGAATACCCTTCTTTCCATATTTCTCCCCCTTTTCATGTAGGTAGAAATGACATAATTTGGATAAAATTGAGCTCACCAAAACGTGTGGTAATATGATCATAGTCCTCTTAAGAAATTGAACTCATAGGTGGACTACTTTCCTCAATATGAAAAAAATTCTAAGATCACCAATAGCATGATATGATGACCAATATAACCTCTACTTCAATATTAATATAACCTCTACTTCAATATTAATAGTCTTAACGTAAATATTAGTAATGATGATACAATCATAATGCAAAATCCTGCCATATCCTCTCATTCATGTCATTCCTCGTTTGTGTTGTCAACAAAAACCTATTTTCATGAGCCAATTGATCCTTCTCTATCATAGATCCACTAAAATATTTCATTTCCATACAATCGATAATTATTTCCACATATTCTTCTAAAATTTTATAATCTAAGCGTTCCCTTATTTGCAGGAAGTCATGGAAAGTCACCCCATATGACGTGAACCACTCATGTATCAATTTCTCTCAATAATCTTCATGTGGACAAAATTTCTTCAAAATATCAATGGATATGAAATTTTTATCAATTACATCGGTTCATTAGAGACATAGCATTGGAGCTTTTTAATTTTTTGAAAACTCCCTACTACTATGGACAACATTGTAGATAGAATAGGGAAGTATGTATTACAATTATGTTGTCATTAACAACAAAGTTGTTTAAGATGAAGGCAACAACAAAGAAGAATGCAAGAATAATGAAGAGTAAGTGAAAGCATGGTAAAGGTAAAGTTGGTGATGATGCAAAGACTTTGAAGCCAATGATAGGTCACTAGATATCTTCAAACAATGATTTGACCCACTCAAATGGATAGAGATATGAAATAAATTTCTAGTGGTATATGGAAGCTCAAGAATTTCCTCCTAGATGGAAAGTTAGAGCCAGTCAAAGCACAAACCCTTAAAGTCAAATATTACAAAGCTAGAGTGTTGGAGGACACATTGGAGAAAGTTATCAATGACAACACTACAAAACACAATGGAGTTTTAGCAGGGTAGTTGAGAATCCAGGAACCAGGGACCCGAGGTAATAGGACGGGGAGCTAGTGGAGCCATTAGGATACAACCCTGGCCAAATCCTCCCCGGAAGAACTAGGAAGTGTGCACAAGTGATTAGATCTAGGGATCGAGGGATTTGAGATGTCGGGGAGTAAGGCAATAAATTTCAAAAGAACTTGAATACAGTGATTTTTTAATTTAAAATTTAACAAAAGAATATGGTCACCAACCAAGGCTCTAGACTCTTTCTCTCCTCTACATTCTCTAATAGGACACATGGAAACATCTGATTGATTGGTGATTACATCAGCATGACGTATATGGAGGACACATGGTTGACAATTTCAATGTTTTTCTGTACCATAGTCAACCAAATCTAAGGAACACATGTCACCACTTAGATGGAACCACATAGCTTTGGTGATGTGAGCATGACATGAACTAGGAGAAACTATCTCAGAAGAAATAACATATACATATGGTAGTTATAACTAGTAAGTTGGGAAGTCGAGGAGTTGAGTAGACCAAGGAATTGTAGTAATAAAAGAGATAATCCTAAGAGAAAAAATCTCAGACAATAGGAAATAAATAATGAGAAAGTAAAATTCGGTAGGATCCCGAAAGCAAAGTTGTGCAGAAGGATTTGGAATAACCAAGAAGAAATAAAACTAGAATGCTCGACCCTAGAGGATTAATAAAGATCCAAATAAAATAACATCTAGGGATACAAGTTCGGGAGATGGAAAAATGTCCAACAAATAATGTTCCATCACGAAATGGAAACCACACCAAGGCACAATTTTTTTTTGGTTCTATGTGTTGTTGTGACCAAAGTCGCATGTGAGTTTGTCATTGTTTAAAGTGCTTCGGGGGTTATTGCAAAAAAATATATATATAGCTTTGATTTAAGTGCTTTAGGCCTATATTGAAGACTTAAATATGGATGATTCGGAAGCTAATTTTGGAATTACACCATATTTGGTAAATGCGAATCTACATTCTTGATTCAACAACATTTAATTTGGCTCATATTCCAAAATAAACTGCTCAAGTAGACATGAATGTGTTGGAATTCTAATGGTGGCATGGATGATTTTAGAGGTAGACTTGGACGTGAATCCAAACATGTGTTTCACAATAAATAGAAGAAACTTGTTTAAAACCTGTGAGAATTCTAGAATAGTAAATTTGAGATGCTCAATTTTTCTAGCATTTCTAGCAGAAATTGGTAAAGAGAGTTTTATAACTTGAAGAATATATTAAAAGGACTCAGCTAAGCAAGAAAAAAGAAAAAATAAACAGATTCATGTGAATATGAAAGTGCAATATAGCTAAGCTAAATTTCAAAAAATACAACTCCAAAATTTCATATAAGCATAGAAATTTTGAAATAAAGAGTGTGATATAGTTGTGAGAAATTGCATGAGAAAGGGTGATGTTGAGTATGGTGAATTGTTCAGTAATGAGTGTTGAGGTGTTTGTAATAGCGTTTTTGGTGAGTGTTTTTAACATAAATTGAGTTATGTTGAAAAGATAATGGCTTCGTTATCTAAGTATGAAAATTCTATGAAAGATGAATCATTGAGGTCATGCAAATTTTAGCTTGCAAGTCAAGGGTTGTAGCTTCTTCTAGTAGTTGTTGGTATATACTTAGGGGATGTAACTCCTTTCAATAGTAGTTGGTAAAAAAAGGGGTTGTAGCTCTTTTTAGTTGTAGCTAATAAATCAAGGAGTAGTTGCTCCGTACTACTTGTAGCCATAGAATTTTGTAATAGCAAGTTGTACCTCACCTTGTGAAGAAATTGAAATAAATATTTGAACAATTTATGTCTTCTTATTGTGATGCCTATGCTATTTCTTTCCATGCTCATATCAATCAGTTGTTGGAAAGTTTATTGGTGTCCTAGTATCATTGCAAGAGAAAGGAATTTTTAAAATTACTACAATACTATTCACCCCCCTTCAGTATCATGGAGGTTATAGGTATGTCAATAGAAGGAATGAATTGGTTTGTACAAAATAATAATTCTTTGTTTATTCTTCAATGGGATTTTAAGTTAACTAATAAGGAGTTACAAGGTGATGAATTGGGTACATTAAGGACATCATTCTTAACAACTTAACCAAAAGTCACCCTCTACATCCCAAGATACCTCATTTGTGGATGGAGATTCAAATTTATTTATGGGTACCACTTTGAGTAGTTACCACATTTCATACATTGGAGTTGATTCTTCCTCTCATACTTACACATGCACTATCTTAAACTAAAGAGTTCAAAATTCAAATCAGGGAAAAACCATAAAACAAGGCTAACCCATCATGAGTTGATAAGGATATTCCTTGAAAATTCCTTGTCAACACAATAGAATGGATCTATTTTCTTGAGCAAAATTGTGTACCAAAAATCACATGAAGAGTATGCACTACTACACAAGAAACCCAAGGTTTCAAGGCAGTTTAGAGGATAAGTGTGTGTGGGAAATTTCCACTATTTTAGACGAGGAAAAGCTTATTGAGATATTGAAATATCAAGTAATGTTTCTATAGGAATTTCACGCTCCACCGGGATCCAAGAAAGATCCAATGAGTTTTATCTCATAAAGGAGTTTAATTTATATGAGGTTCAAGGCCTAGAAGAACATGCATATGTTCTTATTTAAGATAATGAAGAATAAGAACAAGGAGGTGAAGAAAAAGTCTTCATTTTGGTTAAGAACAAATAACAAGAAGCATAAAGGAAAAGAAGAAGTCCACACAGAACATGGTGTTTTTGTGGAAACATGGCTTAAAACTAGTAACATGGTGCTTTGGTGACAAAAAGTGGTATTCACATTCCGTGGGGGATATTCCACAAGTTTCAAAAATGTTAAGGAAGTGCAACTGTCAGTGAAGAGGGGAAATTAGAAATTGTGATAGAAATTAACATTAAGAGTGTGTGAATGAAAGTAGGGATTACTTTCCCCGATTCACATTATTGACTAGATAAATTACAAGTCACCATATGCTTCATGTGATGGTGATCTACTCAAAGAAAATATGGAAGAGTTGCATGTATAGGAAGACTGTCATCTTCGACATAAGGAAAACATATTCTTAATGATGTGGATGTATGATAAAATATAAAACATTAATAAACTTTCTCGACCTAAATATACAAATGGATAACCCTTAAGTCTAACTTAAATATACAAATTAATAACCTTTCTGACTTAGAGGGAACCCATGCAGCAGGAAATCCTTGAATAGAGATATTAATGGGATCGTTGACGTTGATCAAATGCCGCAAACGTGATCCAATTGCAACTACAAAATTGATTCCATAAATAAATAAGTAAATCAACCAAATGCTATCCAAGTGCAACTACAAATTGATTCCATAAAGAAATAAGTAAATCAACCAATCATACAATAGGATGAAACCAATTCACAACAATATTAAAAGAGAAGGAAGCTATGAGAAATTCAACTCTAGTTCTAAAAATCAACCGCTATTCACTAGTTATAGCAAGATAAGCACTACATGCACCATACTTACCATATTCTTTCACCCTATATCCTTCCTTCTCTAGTTCATCCAGTGTGTCTTAAAGGATAGACAATCTTCCTTTAGCTAAGGAGTCTCGTTGCAAATAACCTAAGCTATCTTATTAATAGCAATCAATTTTTGAAATTATATTTTAATGGTGAAGGAAACAAAAACCTACTTTGCAAATTGTACTAGCATAATTTAATCCCCGCTGAATTGTCAGATCAGGAAGAAATCACTGTGTTCGAGTCGACAGATAAGAAGGAAGCACTATGGGTATGAGGAGATCATATGCATAGTGAATTGTATAAGGAAAAAGAGTGAATCCTCTATAATCCCATGTCTTTTTGTTCTTTCTAGAAATATTGTAATTCAATTGTTGCCTACTATGACAAATGGATAATCCTGAATAAGTTGAAGGAAATTTACTACTTCAAAAGAAAAAAAGGATTCCTGACTGCAAAATAAAAGTGAAGAGAGCCCCTCCTAGGTTCTCACTTTGGTACTTCGTTGATCAAAGTGCAAAGATATATTAATTGCTCGAAGTCCCATGTCATTAAGTGAATCAGATTTCAATGCCATTTCCCAGTCATGTATCACCTCGGGGAATTAGAAGGGGACTTTTCGGTCACTATGCACTGGTAATTGGGGTTTTATGCACAAAGATAAGTGGAACACCTAATTTGTTATTGGAGTATTGTTCATTCTAAAAACTCATTCTTCGACTCATTCCGAGGTTATATCAAAATAACCTTTGTTGAACGATGACATGCAACCTCTTCAGCTGGCGTTGATGTTGAGTCATGAGAATGCCATATTTCCTTGTAAATTTTAATTCGTTTCCTTATTTTATTTCTTTTTCAACCCTAAGTTTAAAACTTTTTGATACGATCCAATGATTTTTTTATAGTATGTACATTTGTTTACATTATTTTCGTTGTAGTGGACATTGCAATGTATGAATATAAGAATTAGGTGTTTCTTTGTCATTCTCACGGTAATTTACAGAATTCCATTTCAATATTTTTCTGTGAAAGATTCAGGAGAAGTATGAAGTATCCGTTATAGAAGCTATAGAACCAATATATTTTGAATAAGATGTGAAATTGGTAGCTAGCATATTTTGCGTAGGCTCTGAAACAAGTGAACTCAATTTTTGGAACAACTGGCTCCTAAATAGTCAATCTCAATTTACATTGGTTGTTATGGATTCATGTTGTTTCCAGTTTGACCCCCTAAAACTTGAACGGTATAATGAAATGTTTTATTTGGTTGCCATGGAAAATTGTGTTTTGAGATATTGGACAATGATAATAAAATGAATTCAATCAATGATTCAAAACCATGTTAGAAATTTAGATCATAAGAATAATTATACGGTAAAGCATTTTTTTAGAAGAACTCCCCCAGTTTCTATTCTGTACTGGTTTGCAATGTTGGTTGTAGTGTTTGACGATTAAAAAAATATTGGACATTGGATCCCACCGCCCACTCCTTACTCAAATTGTGAACGAACTGCTTGTGTTCAAGGGTTATCAATTAACTTCATGCTCCTCTACGTTTTCAAATCCTTCCGCAAGTTATCAATAACTCTGCTCTTCTGGCTTTTCGAATTCTTCCATAGTTGAGGTTTCCACTTTGTCTCCAAGCAAAGGTTCAATGGTGCTTGGAACCTACTTACAATATACTGTTCTACGATGGACGAGTCTTTACTATCTACCAAAACGGTTAACTTCTATGTCTTCACAGCAACATGTGATCAATAGTTCTAAACACTAATATCAGTATCTGAGAGATATACTCTCTAAACTTGTCAATATCATTGTTTTAGTGTAAATTTTTTTATTTGTTTTCTTTTTTAAAATTTCGAGGTACTCCTACCGAGGGTTTTACAGAGTTCAAGGAGGTTGAGTTACAGGAGTGAATTCTTTCAGTGTCATCTTAAACACATTTATCAAATGGATAATATATATGTACACACCCAAAATCCGTTTCTTGGTAATCTGGAGAGTAATTGTCTTCTTTTTATGACCATAGAAACAAGGACGACCTTCGGTACTACACAACAAGGTAAGGAAATTTTTTTTTTTTCCTTGGAATTCTTTAATTTCGTTCAAGCTTTTAGATTTCTTCTAGTGATAACTCATATTATTGCCCGACCTCCTTGGGTTGTTTGCAGGTCAAATTCCTTTTTGTTGAAACACATACTCCTATCTAGGGTTGGCTGGCGATGGGTTAACTATGTGTCTATTCAATCTAGGTTATTATTTGAATTTAGGTTTTGTGCTTGTTCCAGGGTTTTGACCACAAGACCGTGACTATTCTTAGAGTCTCTAGAGCTATGGTTTACAGAATTACGTGTAGAGGTTCATCTCTAAAGCCTTCACTTAAAACACACGACTTCATCTACAAATTGTTCACATTCAATTATTCAATTTTCTGACTTTTGCAACCAAGCCAAATGGTTAGATTCAGATTTGTCAATGAATTTTTATAAAGTATACAGAAAGACATGAAATTGTTTCTATGGGGAACACAGTACACAGTGAATAAATTTTCTCATAACGGTCAGTTGGAATTCAAAAAATGTATTGTTATGAGTGCAAGTTGGTCTCGAAATGAGAGTCATGTGGGTTTCAAGTAAAATAATGCATTTGTCTATAATTGGACTTTTTGCAAGCTTTTCTGGTGGGTTTTTCCGGTCAAAATCCGGCAGCAATTTATTCGAATCGCAAGTTTGATAGCTAGTTTCTGCACAATCAAAGCCTCCCAGGGTTTTCAAGGTGCTCAATCCAAATATGCAGTTAAAAATCCATTTTAACTGCAACAAATCAAGATTTAATCTGAATTTCTTCCGCAAAATTCCATCAAGGAAATCTCCAAAAAATCTCATTATAAACAACTACTAAAATAATACCTCGAATAGCCAAAACTTCTGGTGCTTCCACTCTTATTATACTTGGGAGTTGTGAAGAGAGGCGGGCAAGTTGTAGAGAATGGATTCATCAGCAAGCACCGACATGACCAAAAAGTCTAATAGTTAGGAAACGCCTTGGAAATCCATGTCCTTTCTATATATGTTGGGGAGTTTGTCATGCAAGAAATAGTTTTATCTTGGAAACTAATATTATGTGTATTGAAATTTTTGTCATACATATTTTTTATTTGAATTTATGCTCTCTTATTGTTGGAGGGTTTTGATAGCATTACTACACTGGGGTATTTTCAGAGATTCTTTTAAGACAAGGAAACTTTTGTCTTAAAAATTCATTTTTTATTTTTGTTATTTTACATTAAAATTGAATATTAATTAAATTGTCTTAAATATAAAATTTAAGATAAAAACCATTTAAAACAAAAATATTTTAACACAAAACTTTATATTTAAGAGAAAAACAGTGTTAGACAAATATTTTAAGGCAAAAGAGTTTAAGACAAAAACAACTTGAAATAAAATTATTTTAAGATAAAACTTTATATTTAAGAAAATAACTACTTAAAATGAAACTCATTTAAGACAATTAACAACTTAGACAAAAACATACCAATTTAAGACAATATTATCTAGCAACTGTGAAATTGACTCTCATGGTGCACCTAAGTCTGTCAGCTTGCAGGCTACTAATGTCTTGCACCTATACCGAGGTTTTTTTTCACTTACCATTCACGTTATCTTATATAAAGACAAAGATTTGTTGGGGTCTTCTTTTTTTCGGGGTAGTCGACTCGGAAGAACGCGAGAACTTTTCCTTGCAAGATTTCCTAGACATCATTTCCACTTTTTTCCCTTCGATCTTTGTTGATACGATTAGAGACAATTTGTTTGTTGTTGCATTTAGTCAGTGAGTCACTTTGGTGCCTACTATTGTAGAGCAGTTGATAAACTAACTAAACTATCGACTCGTTCTCTTGGTTATGTGATTAAGCCTCAAGTTTAAATTTCCTTAATATGCGTCCCCTTAGACGTTGGGTCTATGTCAGGGTAATTAGCTGCAAGAAATATTGCAATGTGGCTGACTTACAATTGGGTAGAGAGTTTAAGTTCTTCCTTCATTTTTCAGTCATCATTAAACACACACATCGATAATTGTACATTGCTTATGTGTATTTCCCTATAGAGTGTGATGAATCTTATTACAATGTGAATGCTGCAATATCTTGCATGTTTGTAAATGTGAATGAATTTCTGAGTTTTGATGCTCAACGTGTCTTTGTGATTAGAATGGTGTCATGTATGTACATTAATTTTAAAGTGTGCCTAGGATATGTTATACATTATTATATGTGTGGTGAATGCACAATTATGTGTTCATATTTAATCAATTGATTTCCAAATTTATGGGTATACTTAGTTTAACCAATCTCTATGATAGGTATTCTATCAAAACTAAGAATTTAGGTATCAAGAATTGGGCCGTGAGTCTCCTTAAAAATACAAGAGGGTGCACGCACAATAGTTGTAGTTTTGCTTTATGAACATAGCCTAGGTTTCTTTTTATTCCATATACGCTATGTTTTCAAGGTTGATAGGAAGTGGGAGAACATGAATTTGTTGACATGTTAGTGGGTCCAACACCTAATGGAAAATGGTGAAGCCACACCCTAGTGGAACCATGTTGTGTGTATAGACACCAACCATAATCCATTGACCCAATGATCAAATTTGAGGTAAGGGTATGGTCTATACATTTGGCGAAATGTTGTTTTATGTTGGGTGAGAATCCTAAAGGCCAAGAGTATGGTCCAGGCAGAACTATGAGTGTTGGGAACAATTTTAGCTTTACATCGCTAAGATATTTGTACCCTACAACACCCTAAGAATGTAAAAATTGATATAAATTTGCTACTACTAATGTATTTGAACTAAAAACAAGAGATTACATATTTCCTCTACTATTTTGTGAAATGGAAATCACAATTTAGAAACACATGAAATGACATGGAACCATAAAAAAACACGAGAACACGATTATTTATAGGGAAACCTAATAGGGAAAAACCCTTCCAATGCTTTTCATTAATCATATGAGAATGAAAAATTATTACAATGTCTTGCTTCAATCCTGAAGCACACCCTTCACTATAAAATTATTCTCCTATTGATTACCCTGATCTAGAAAAAACTTAGTCAATTCAAAGCCTTGTCTTTTACCTATTTCCTTGCATGATTCCCGAGGAAATTAACTCCTAAATAATAGGGTAATTCACTATTCCCTTGTGAAAAGTCCAAGTAATTGATCGTCTGCCTCAAGGCCCAGCATGTACACTCAACTAGTATACAATTAATAATTACAATGTGAATTTTCCTCCACATTAGTTTGGCAATTCAAATTCCATACATGTCTTAGTTATTTTTCGTTGATTGACTAGTTTAATTGAGATATCATTGAGTTAACAACAATTCCACTTCTCAATTGACTCAACTAGTTGCTTTAGCTTAGTTAACTAAGTCAAACTAAAAATAACTGAATTAGATTGCTAAATTTTAGCACTACTACATGTACAACTATACCTCTAGGCTATAATTTACTGAGTAAACAAGTAGACAAGACTGTGTCACACAAATCAGCTTCCATCCAAGTCATCTTGTTGGTTTGGAAAATTGAATTACTAAATTTGACTAAGGAACAAGTCAAAATTAGCCTTTCTTGGTACATTTTCTAACACTTCCTCTTAGCAAGGAAGGGATTTTGGACCACCCATATCCTGTACATTTGGAATTTGAATTAGCCTCTTGACAATGCCCTTTTCAATATATTTGCATCTCGCTTCTGAGTCAGAATGTACTGTAACATCATAATTCTCCTCTACACACAATTCTGCAAGTGATGGTACCTGATATCAATGTGCTTGGACCTGTCATGAAATACTAGATTCTCAAAGAGTTTGATACAACTCTAATTATCACAATAAATCATTATGAAATCCATCTATTGACTAAAAATACGCTCAAGTATTTTCCTCATCCATATGGCCTCACATGCTTCTTGACTTGTAGCCATGTATTCAACCTTTGTTGAGTTGAGTGCCACAGACCTCTGTTTCATACCATACTAGGAAACAGCTATAGACCCAACACTAAAGATAACACCCAAAGAACATTTCTTATTTGATGGACTCCCTACCCAATCTGCATCAATGAGGCCTTGGAGCTTCATTGCCTTTGTCTTCCTTTACCATACCCCATTCTTAGTTGTGCCTCTGAGGTACCTAAACACATGATTTTTCGCCTTCTAATCAAAATTGGCGGGCTTAAACATGGCTTGAAACAACTATTTAGCTGCATAACATATGTCAGACCTTGTGTTCACCAGGTACACAAAGGACCCCATAAGCTATTTGTAGATGGTAGCATTTATTTCCTCTCCTAAAGAAGAACTCTCCTTGCTCCAGTTTGTAGCTAGAGGTGTGTCCATATGCTTGTAGTTCTCCATGTAAAATCTCTAACTTATTCAGAGGTGTACTTTCCCTAACTCACAAACATCTCCCCATCACCCTGCCATACTTAAGCTCAGGGAAGTAATGTATCAACCCCATGTCCTTCATCTTTGAATCACTAATCGTCTCCTCTAAGTATCAAATCATCAACATACAATACTAAGATAAGCAGCTTGACAAATACCACGATGTGATAGAGGTTGGCATCTGATTCACTTTTTGTGAATCTCAATTAATTGATATATGTATGAATTTGAGTATACCATGCTCAAGGTACTTGTTTGACAACATACAGGGCTCTTTTGATTCTACACACGTCTAATTCAAATTTTGAGGCAAGTGCTTCATCTCTTGCTCCTCTTGAAGGCTTCTCATTATACTTATTGTGCAAACACTTTGTTGCATACTGCCCGAATGCATGGGAATGCAAACATTTTATCTTGCTCAAGTCCTTCTTATTTCCATTGTTCTGGCTAGTCTATATTTTTGTTTAAGCCAATGTTCCCTTTCCCTTATTTCACTTTCTAACCAAGGCTAAATTATCTTCCTCCTTAGACTTGGATGTTACTCCATCTCTAGTGTTTTGTTGAATTTCTTCTGTCACTAAATGATATCGAAGTCCCTCCCAATTTGGTAATTTGTCCCTTCCATCTATAGAGTCCCAATATTTTTACTAGGATTTTAGAATGCCTAGGTGGGCTAAGATCATTATTTTTGGAGAGGGAATATTTTTTGCAACTCCTCCAAGATCATCTTGACAATGAGTGAACCTGGAGAGTAACGTGGAATGATTTCTCATTTGTGCAATCAGATATTTCTGAGCTTGCCCCTCGATTCCATCCTATTGGTGTGTTAAGATTCAATGTAACTTTTCCTTCCCCTAATATTATTTTTTAACTTGAGGAGGTGGAGGATTTTGACGATGGCATATTATGTTCTTCTAAGCAATGCGAGTAGGCCTTTTACTTAGATGCTCTAGGTAAAACAATTTGCTCATATTTTTCCAGATACGATCCAATAGGAAGGTCTGCAAAGTATAAATAATTGTGATTGGATCAATATATTATTTTGCAACCATATTTAATAGCATAATATTGGGAGGAATAAACTTTATGTGTCATTTTTACTACTTCCACCACCTTCAAAATTTCCAGAGAAAATATTTAGGATCGATATTGAGACCTTAAATGACCACATTTTTTGGTCTCAACCTTATTATGGACCTCGATTCCATAATTCACATATATGTTGATAAAGAAACATTTCCCAACAATAGTTTGTGACTCTCTATGTTATGACGTCCCAACTGGACCTCACAAAATTTGGTATGAGAGGACCATTCAAATTTTGGCTCAACTACCATGCTTAGTTGTGTGTAAGTACTATGATATGTGTGTGATCATTACAATGGTGGGTGCACCTATGGGGCTAGTAGCTATATTGAATAAAAGAATGCAATAATTCTAACCTATTTAAAGGGGGAAATTGATGAGAAAATTTGAGGTGATGAGTAGAAAATTACATATATCCACATTTAAGGATTGTTTATTATAAACCTGGAAGGCATTACACACTTAGCTTATCAAAACAAGACATAGAATAGTCATTGATCAAACCAATAAGTACCCAATGTAGAAGGCAACCAAATTGAAACCAGGTACAGGGAATAATACTTGCAAAGGATCAAATGCACAATTATTCTTCTCCTAAACGTCCTTATTAAGTAACTTTTGAATAAGAAATCCAATGAAGGCGGATATCAAATTCTTTAGCTAGTAATAAAGGAGAACATTAAGAGGATCTAGCTTATCAATTGGTTCTCGGAGTTTATTATTTACCTTTTTAAACATGACAATTTTCTACTCAAGTATAAAGGATAGCTCATATATATTCTGTTTCTTATTCTATTGTTATGCAACTCTACCTATCTCTCATTTGGACATTTTCAGTAACAAGTTGATGAAATAGTTGTTCCATTCAGAGTCCAATTGGTGCTCACTTTTGCTTAGGAAAGCTATTTGTAGTTTCTCCATAACTAAACTTATGCAATTAGTATATACAATTTTGTTTTCTTTCTTATTTCATAGCATGATAATCTCCTTCCTCATTCTCTTCCAACACATAGAAGTTTCTCTAGAGACAACATGAACTAGTTGAAATACCTAAATTTCCAATACATCTTTTGGATCATATGCTAGTTGAGTCGGTTTAAGTTATTGTGGTGAGGTAAAATTCCCCTTCATTTTCATTGATTTATAATTGTGTATTTTCTTATGTGTTCTTATGCTATCTTTTTAAAATATACATATTTTAAATTTTGTTCAATTTATAAGTTTAGAAACATAGCAAATTTTTTACTCAAATTGCATAGGATACAATGCAATGGCTTTGGGTAACAAATATCATATTGGGAAAATATCCTTTGGGTGTAGAACTTTATACGGGGAAGAAACACTCTCCTTTGAAGGGTATTGGTCATTTCATTATTCAAATACATAATTTTTCAATATACTTAAAACGAAATATGACCTCTCAAAAATGTTTCTTATATTCATAAGACATAGAATAAGTTAAAATAGCAAATGAAGTCATAAATGAAGGAAAATGGGTATTAATTAGAAATGGAAAGCTATTATTATGGATAGAGACCATAATGATACTAATAATTTGGAATTTAGGACATTATCAACCCATTTTTAGAATAGTCATGGATTTACATGACATACAATTTGTTTGCTAAGTTTTTTCTTTATGGAGCAAACATTTTATGTTTCATGAAAACATGAAGTACATATTATGACCTAGTGATATAGGCTTATATGCCATTGGGAAAGGTGGATATAACCTTGAATTTCAACCTTTCCAAAAGATAAGAGGACATGTTTCCTCTTTTTGAAATTAAAACCAAAACCTAAAAATTGGTCCAAGAAGGCCCATGATAGATTAGGAATTACAAACAAATATTATGACAGAAAAAGGTGAAAAGAGATTGGTAAGGGATTTTTTTTTCTTTTTTGGATATAGTCCCACATAATTATTTGAGGGGAACATCTTCAAGGGACTTCTGTGAGGATAATATTGTTGGGTCCCCATAATACTAGTGATTACCCCATTACTATTGTAGTTGTACCCCTTCTTAATATTGTTGTGCCCCTACTGTGCCCATATTGTTACTATTGTGCCCCATAGAAGCCCACTATTGTTATTATTGTGCCCTTACATTATTATTGTTATGTAGGCTCTCATTATGTTATGACCCCTTAGACCCCTATATATAGAAAGGAGGTCTTTTCATTTGTATCATCCAAGAATTGTTCATTTATGTAATGCAAAGGTGGTTGCCCCCTCGAAGAGGCTGAATTCTAAGGCATTGATCTATCTTTTCTATCTTTTCTTGAGCTGGTTTCATAACATTTGGTATTAGAGCTTTGGGTTCTAGGGTTTCGCTGCTCCAAATAGGTCATCGTGGAATTTTTGCTATCACTTTTTTCTGCGATGTTTCAGAAGCTAACAAAAAAACCCATTTTAGAAGACATCGCACTGAATCTCAGGTCCAAATTTCAGATCTTTTCGAGCTATATGTTCGGAGATATGAACTAAGGAAGTTGGTCCTTTTACAGAATCCTGAATTACATTCAAAACAGGTGACCTGGGGAAAATCGTCATAACTTTCCCTTTGAGCAACAGATTTAAAGTTAGTAATAGTTTATAGAAAGAGGACGGACTATAGTTTCTTCTATATACTTTTAAAAGCCAGAGGACGAAACAGGGACTTGTGGAATGTCGTACAAGTTCGCTCTACTGAATTAGTCTATAATCAGGTCACTGTGGGAGATTTAGCATAACTCTTCATTGGAGAATCCAATTGGGGTCAGACTTGTGGCATTGGAAAGAGGACATAGAGGGCTAACACAGGTCGGAATCCCAGAACTGGATGATCCAAAATTACAGAGATACATCAAAGGAAATATCGAGCTCCTACAAAGTGAAAATAGGTGTGTATATTTTTTTAAATGTTTGCTTAAGCTTGGTTTGAAAAATTATTTTGAAGGAATTCAAAGGGCATAGTGAAGCATTATTATCAGTAATTGATGCCCCGAAGAAAGAAAATGGAAACACCTAGTAGGCGACCTGAAAGCTCTAGCATGACTCATGAAGAAGAGGAAGAAATGCAACATGATATATCAAAATTACGAGACCAAGTGCAACAAGTGTCACTTGCACAAAAAGGAACAGAATCTAAGATGGATTGTTTAAAGAAAGGTGTAAAAGCTAAGATGAATGACGTGGAAGCTAAGATGGATGATTTGAAGATAGATTTGAAGACAGACATGGAAGAATTGAAGATAAATATGAATAAGTTGCTACAAGAGAGGGTCACTAAGGGTGAAAGGGTAGTAAAGGAAACTCATGATGAGAACAAAAGAAATGTTAATCATGATTCCATAGACTCTAATGTTGGATCGAAGACCCACCATATTCCAAAAATCGATATGAGGAAGTTTGATGGCAAGGATCCCGCAACATGGATATTACAGGTGGAGCAATTTTTCGATCTCAATAATGTGCAAAACACACAAAAGGTACATATGGAAACTTTATATTTGGAACCAAATAATTTGTATGGTATCAATGGCTTTGCTCTCGTAAACAATTTATCACTTGGGCAATTTTTACGAAGAATTGATAGCACATTATGAGGATACAAAAAGCAACACTTTTTTTAGCCAATTGATAAGTCTCAAACAAAAGGGTTCAATAATGGAGCACATTGAGGAGTTCCAAAAATTGAACATAAGGGTAAAAGATATTCCAGAGGAGAATAGGATTGATTTTTTCATAGGGTCTTTAAAGGATAATATACATGATGTTCGCCTTTGGGAACCTGATTCATTAGAGAAGGCATTCAGGTTAGCAAGAAAAATGGAAAGCAAAATTATGGCAACCAGGAAGCATACCACTCACATCTATAAAGATGGAAGTGGTGTTGTTGCTAGTCTTCCACAACCTATAAGGTTGACACCACAACAATTGGAAGAAAAAAGAGAAAAAGGGCTTTGTTACAGTTGTGAAAGCAAATACACTAAAGGTCATAAGTGTGCTAAGAAGAAATTATTCTACATAGATTGTGAAGAGGAAGAAGAAAAGGAGCAAGAAAGGTCAAAAGAAGAGGATATACTTAGGAACAAAGCCTAGATAAAGAAGAAATGAATCTGACCATATCTTGTAATGCATTGGCTGGAATTATCACTCCTCAAACCATCAACATAGAAGGACAAATCAAGAAGAAAAAGGTATAGTGTTGATTGATTCAGGAAGTACCCACAATTATATTCATTGTAAGGTAGCAAAAGAATTGAATTGCTTATTATATCCAGCACCAGAGTGTCAAGTGATGGTTGCAAATGGAGGAACAATAAATTGCTCTGGAAAGTGCCATAATATCAAGCTATCCATGGGAGAATATGTATTGACTAACCCAATGCTCTCCATTCCAATGGGAGGTGCTGATGTTGTATTAGGAGTCCAATGGCTACAATCCTTGGGTACAATAGCTTTTAATTTTCAAGAACTTTTCATGAAATTTTCTATGGAAGGAAAGGAAGTTGTATTAAAGGGTATTGCAGGGAAACCAAGAAAGATAATCAGCTCTAATGGTATGACAAAGCTTCTAAAAAAGGAAAAAAGAGGTGTAATTGCACAATTATGTTCACTAGATGTTGCCACATCGGAATCATCTCTTTTTCCTAATCTCCAAAAAGTCTTGGACAATCATTCCAAGGTATTTGAGACTCTCAAAGGTCTACCACCTATGTGTGATCATGATCATGCTATTCATTTGATTCCAGGAAGTGTTCCTCCAAACATGAGGCCGTACATATATCCCTATGTACAAAATAGTGAAATTGAACCTATGGTTGCAGAAAAGCTAGAGGCTGGTATAATTCAACCGTGTCAAAGTTCTTTCTCTGCTCCAATCATATTGGTGCACAACAAGGATGGATCATCGTGCATGTGTCTGGATTATAGGGAGCTCAACAAGCTCACTATTAAAGATAAGTTTCCCATTCTTGTCATTGAAGAATTATTGGATGAATTGCATGGATCAATTTACTTCACCAAGTTAGATCTTCGTTCAGGATATCATCAAATCAGAATGAAGATTGAAGACATTCCGAAAACAACATTTAGAAGTCATGAGGGTCATTATGAATTTTTGGTCATGCCTTTTGGCCTTACCAATGCACCTTCAACATTTCAAGGTTTGATGAATTCAATTTTCAAACCATTCCTTAGAAAATTTGTGTTAGTATTTTTTGATGATATACTAATCTACAACAAGTCCTAGAAGGATCATGTTGAACAACAGGGTGCTACAACTATTGGAGGAGAAACAATTATATGCAAAAAGATCCAAATGCTTCTTTGGAGTCCAAGAGGTGGAATATCTGGGTCATATTGTATCTCATGAAGGAGTTAAGGTAGACCCTAGAAAAATTAAATCCATTAAGGAATGGATAATCCCCACATCCATAAAGCATCTGCAAGGGTTTCTCGGGTTGACAATGTATTATCGCAAGTTTGTTAAGAATTATGGGAGAATAGCAGCACCTCTAACAACACTATTGAAGAAAGATGCATTTTCATGGACTCCAGAAGCAACAATGGCCTTCGAACATATTAAAGAGGCAATGTGCCAAGCACCTGTCTTAGCTACACCAGACTTCACAAAAACCTTTATTCTAGAATGTGATGCTTTAGGAAATGGAATTGGTGCTATTTTAATGCAAGATGAAAGAACCATTGCTTTTGAAAGTTGTTCAATCAAGGGAAAGTTTTTACACAAAGCTATTTATGAGAAGGAAATGTTGGCAATACTCCATGCACTTAAGAAATG